>JARFJB010001119.1:3165000-3175000 GCA_036346205.1 Vesta saturnalis | reverse complement strand
TATGGTATTGGTAAAAAAATAAATTAAATTTAATCTCAAGGGAGATCTATACACACACACACACACACACACACAACACACACACACACACACACACACACACACACACACACACACACACACACACACACACACACACACACACACACACACACATATATATATATATATATATATATATATATATATATATATATATATATATATATATATATATATATATATATATATATATATATATATGTTGTGTGTGTGTGTGTGTGTGTGTGTGTGTGTGCGTGTGCGTGTCGTGCGTGTGCGTGTGCGTGTCGTGTGCGTGTGCTGTGTGCGTGTGCGTGTCGTGTGTGTGTGCGTGCTGTGGTGTGCGTGTGCGTGTGGTGTGGTGTGCGTGTGCGTGGTGTGCGTGTGCGTGTGGTGCGTGCTGCGTGCGTGCGTGCGTCGTGCGTGCGTGCGTGCGTGCGTGCGTGCGTGCGTGCGTGCGTGCGTGCGTGCGTGCGTGTGCGTGTGCGTGTCGTGCGTGTCGTGGTCGTGCGTGCGTCGTGGTGTGTGTGTGTGTGTGTGTGTGTGTGTGTGTGTGTGTGTGTGTGTGTGTGTGTGTGTGTGTGTGTGTGTGTGTGTGTGTGTGTGTGTGTGTGTGTATCACACTATAAATCATTTGAATGTACGCTTATAGCGAGATAAATCGGAATTCATCCTGTATAAAGTAAAACTATTCGAGGTATAATGAGAATATCCCCTTTAGTGTGTAAAAATTTTATTTCGGTTTGAATTGAAAATTGAAACAGTGTATGTTGATTTTTTCACTATAATAGAAGTGCTTCATTAAAATTCACTCTATACGAGTGGTTAATTAAAACAACGATGAAATAATGGAAGAGTAATTTAAACAAAAACACAAAACGATAAGAAAGCGTGGGATAAAGGGAATTATGTTAAAAACACAGTTCCCGTAAGCTAGAGTATAAAGCACAAGTTCTGTTTTGAACTCACACGCATATTTTATCATTTCGTTTAATTGTTTCAGTATTGACTAATGGCAGAGATAAAAATATTCAAATGGCTATTACGTAAAATGAATATTCAAGAGTATAAACAAACACTGTTTAGCGTTAGTGTGTGAACCAACCAATTGTGTTTTGAAGAGACCTTAGTGTTTGTTGAGGGATGGACCGTACTTTTAATCTAATACCATTACGGTTCATTAATAGTATACCTTTTCTATTAATCAGTAAAAACCATATTACCCAGTTAAGAATTGTGTAAACTAGGGTACAGAATACGATCAGCGGATAGTAACGTAAGTTATAATCATATTTAATGACGGCACCAACGGTCAACTTCATAAATCAAAAATTGTTAACAGAAATGCTTTCAAGAATAAAATGTTATTATTTCGAAGTGAGGGCAAATGAGATTTGTAATTCGTGATCAGGATTTTATGATAAATAATTCCCGTTTTTGAGGATTTACTTTATAAAATTGCTATATTACAAGATTAACCATTACATTAATCTATCACAGATTTTTTTGTTTGTATATGGGTAATACACGTTTTTACTACTTGAAAAACCGAAGGGTACCTAAAAGAATTATAAGAATTATATTCAATTGTAATAAATGAAGTTCGCTCGCACATACATCATAAGTTGAAATTCAGAACTGACGTGCATACTTCAGACTTACAGAAAACCTTACTCCTGGTTACTTTACTTAACTATATATAGGTCGTTTTCATATAGTGTCTGTCATTAGAATAATTTATTGACTAAGGGCATCATAAAATACCAAATTTTAAAATAAAATTATTGAAAAATACTCTGGCTACCGTTCGTGCTTGTTTATTCTCGATTGGATAACCTTCCGTAAATTAAGCTTGTATTGTTAACATTTATTACCTTCCTTGCCTTGATTCAATCGACTTCCTAAATCTAAGTAAATAGTTTTAAACGCTAATGATGCTGTCGTTATTATCGTCAATCGTGCACTACAGGGTCCACCCATTGGTAATGCATGAAAGTCGTTTATTATTGTCTTGTTTAATTACACTCTGTTGTTTTAGCATTTGATGTCCTAACATTATATCTCTTTAATACATTATTTCCATTATCTTTTTATTCTCATGAAGTGGTTCATTTCTTTCAATTGATTCATCAGCACTTTATTTTCTTTAGTTTTAGACATACTAGCCTTTGTTATATTTTCTGTTTCTGTTACTGAATATTATTTAATAACCGTAATTGGTGAATTACAGCGTCTAGGGCATAACTTCCTAAACAGTATTTTGTTATATCGGAATGCGACGTTTCGGCGCCGGCGGATGGGCGCTAGAACGATTCGGCGTAATCCGATTCGCCGCGGAGACGTTTCAGCGCAATACGCTTCGGCGCGAAGACGATTCGGGGCAAGCACATACGGCGCGAGGCCCAAAGATATATTTCACAGAATTATTTAGTGCTCCATACATAAGTTTAGGGGGTGCATTAGTTCCAGAGGTGGCGCAAAAAATTATTTCCCTAATCTGCTATGTATTCATAGGTAGTCTGACGGCGGTAAGAGTATGTCTTTGTTGAAACCTTATTACCATTGTTAACCGCTCAATAACTTTTGTATACTGCTACCTTGTATAATAATTCTACGTATTTGTTGTTCATTTTAATAACTGAGGTTATGCCAAAAATATTTGAAAAATATGGTAGGTGTCTATTTGTTTATTTATTTACGTGAATCTAACCTTCCTAAAGCCTAACTACAAGTTTTATTAAATGTTAATAAAAGAAATAAGTGGCGATTATATATATATATATATATATATATATATATATATATATATATATA
Source organism: Vesta saturnalis (assembly GCA_036346205.1). Classification (NCBI taxonomy): domain Eukaryota; kingdom Metazoa; phylum Arthropoda; class Insecta; order Coleoptera; family Lampyridae; genus Vesta; species Vesta saturnalis. The sequence goes on along the minus strand of JARFJB010001119.1, from coordinate 3,172,165 downwards.
CATATAATATACTGGTAACTTGTGCAGTTAACTGTAGTTGCTAATAGAGGACTTTAAACTGAACAATTTTTCTTAGTAAACTAACAGGCGAAACCCAATAATAACTACACTACAGTATTTTAAAAATGATTGCCCACTTGTGGAAAACCACTTATACTAGTTCACAATTTTAATTAAAAGATACAATTTTTCGATAAATCAGAGTGCTTGATTGGAATCAGCGATTGTTTGTTGTATTACAATCTGACATGTCAACGTCATATCGATTGTTGTTTTGTTGACATCTATCAAGTGAGTGACTTGTCCTCCTACTGTAAGTAAATAAATTTTGAATTTCACAACATTAGAATGGAAAGATATCATTATACCAACGAAAGTATTATGACATGTTAATCAATTATGGCATGCCTAATGAAAATGCTGCCGCAGCAAGAGAACTGTATTTCCAAAGGTTTTCCAGGCGAACAATTCTTGATGCTACAACCTTTCACAGACTTGTGCACCGAGCTCGAGCGGCAGGGTCTTTGTCACCCAAACAAGGGCGTGATCGTATTAGACCACATCGTCATGGTTGTACGTGTAGAAGAAGACATTTTGGATATGATAGATGACGCACTTTTATTCAGTACTCGAGAAATTTCACGGAAGCTGAGAGTGTCACAGTGGATGTCTTGGCGAACTTTAAAAATGAATGGCTTACACGCCGTACCCGGGTCAACTTTGTTGGCAATGGTATAGCTATTACTACCCACAACATCCGATCCTAAATCCTAATCCTACACCCTAACCCCTCACCCTAATCCCTTTCCCTCACCCTAAGTACAATGGATCTAATAATAGGTACAATTAATACGAGGGTGTCCGTCGGAAGCGCCGTCTCATTAAGAACCTATTAGCCACAAATCAAATACAAGTCCTGGCCATCACAGAAACAAAACTGTTGTACCCTTGACTTTGCCTCTTACAATTCATTTCTACAATTTAGCGCCCACAATAGTTTGCGTAATCAAGAATTCAGCCCAATTACTCCCACTCAAACCCTCAACTACTTCCAAAAAGGTAAAATATTCGCTCCCGGACAAGACAGACTCAACAGACTTATACTGAGATACCTACCACCCCCAGCAATCAGACGCCTAACGTCCATATATAACAAATGTCTCTCCCTTTCGTACTTCCCGACGGTGTGGAAATCCGCCCCGACCGTCATGATTCCCAACCATTTCTCCGACCTGACAGAACCCCCATCCTACAGGCCCATCTCTCTCCTCAGCTGCCTAGGGAAATGCTTAGAGCAGATCCTAGCCCGAAGGCTGGGAGAGCACTTAGAATCCAATAACCTCTTACCCGACAGCCAGTTCGGCTTTCGACCTAATAGAACCTGTCAGGACCCTTTGCTAAAACTCCTCACAGAAACGTCACAAGCATTTAACCACCGCTACTGTAACCTCGCCGTGTTCTTAGACATAAAGCAAGCCTTTGACAGAGTCTGGCATGCGGGTCTAGTTCACAAAATTCAAGCATTAGGTATCCCCCCGAGATCACGAAGCTCCTACTGTCGTATCTAACAGATAGGACGGTACGAGTCCGAGTGGGTTCATCCCTTTCACAGAGTTTCACCCCCAAACCGGCGTACCCCAGAGTTCTGCCTTAAAACCCATACTATACCTTATTTTCGCCAATGATATCCCCATGGTAACAACGCCCGGAGTATACCTGGCACAGTTTGCCGACGGCACTGCCTTCTGGGCAGCTAATCGGTCAACAAAGAACGCCTCCAACAGTATGTCCAGTACTCTACGGAACTTTTCCAATTGGGCCAACCATTGGGGAGTCTCCATAAACCCCACTAAATCACAAGCAATTCTATTCCGACACCCTAACTATACCCGGCACAAATTACTCTCCAAAGACGACGTAAACATTTCCCTGCAAGGGGAACGGTTACCGATACTTGACGACATAAAATACCTAGGAGTTACATTTACCAAAAGCCTTAACTGGAACGCCGACCTGAACAAGACCCTGAACAAAGTACGGAACCTGATCCAACCTCCTGGCCGCCCTTAGGGGACGAATAGGAGGTTGTCACCCCGAAACCCTACAACATACTTACAAGACATTCATACGGCCCGTCATAGATTACCGTGCGCCATTGTACGCTACCGTAAAACCCAAAGAACTAAAATCCATAGCCTCTTGTGAACGCCGAGTCCTACGAAGAATACACCGACTACACTATAGAACACCCAACGAACTCCCCATACAACACGCTAACATCATACCTATCACACAACGCCTCAAAACACTGCAAACAAACTACACACTCCGTAGGATATTCGGCGAAACAGAAGCTACCAAAAACATCCTACGCATTTCACATACGCCCCTTACGCACATCCAATATATATATATATATATATATATATATATATATATATATATATATATATATTGTTACGGGCGAAGATAGCAGTAGAAGGGATGTAACATATAAGAGATGGACAGGGAGCTCAGAGAAAAGGGGGCGTGGGCGTGTTACTAATTTTGCGTTTAGGATAGCTCTAAATATGTAAAACACCATAAGGGTTTGTGACAAATCATTTGGAACGGTTGGGAATACTGGCTTTGGGCTTGACCATTAGGTGGTTTTTGAGAATTCTGTTGTTGAATGTATTAGGAGGAACGATGAGAAAATTCATATGATCGGGATGTAGTTGAGTGCAAATGATGAGGTGGTGAAAAAGGGAAAGACTGGAAATTTTGGGGATGATTGAATAGAGGGGTCAAGTCAGATTGCTGAAATCCTCTTTTTACTTTAACTAGAATGATATCGATTTCATGCATAATCTGATGTTTGATACTTTCATCGAGATTTCTTATTCCCTTTGCCATTAGCTCCCCATGAACGTCATATTCATCCTTCTATTAGGCATTTGCTTTCGAAGATTGGCAGAATAAGCTTCTTCTTGCCTTTTATCTGAAACCTCTTCACGCAATTTCGGCTTTTTTGCTACTGTTTGTGGCGTTGTGTTTCGAAATAATGCTGAAAATAATAATTTTGTAACGACTACGAATATGTGTGTATAAATCTTATTTTACTCGTAGGAAAGTTTCTGGCTTCTTCGTCTTTATTTACATTTGGAACAGCAAGCAGACTTTCCAATTCATTATTAGTCTTCTGAAATTGAGAATGTATTTATTAAGAAACAATGTAAAAAAACCGTTGAAAATGGGATCAGTACTTCCGCACCGTAGTTATATATAGATAGATATATACTTTTTTTGAGTTTTTAATTTTCTGTGATAAATAATATCAACATCAAAATTGTCACACTCAAGAAGTTATTATTTGATACCCAACTCAATATGTTTTAACAACCCTACCTCAACTATTTTTGGTCATTATGTACAAAATACTGTGAAAGTTGAATTCATTATCAAAATATTAATTTTGAAATTTTTTACCGCTACACTACGTTCGCTAACGGAAGTAATTATCTATATGAAATAATTACCTTTTCAATCCCTGCTTCTGTTGTTTCTCTAGGTTTATTTCTGTCCTTTATAAATGACAACATGTTAAATGCGAATGGACGTGCTTTGAACAGATTCAAGCCAGGTGACTCAGGGACCACCTCGAATTTAACGACCTCCTTCTCAACAGCTAATTCGGCTTCCGTCCCAACCGAGCGTGTCACGATCCCTTATTGAAGCTACTTACAGATATCACCAGAGCATTCAATCACAATCAATGCAATGTGGCCGTGTTTCTGTACATTAAGCTAGAATTCAACAGGGTCTGGCACTCCGGTCTCTTGCACAAGATCCGTAACCTCAACATTCCCGACCCCTTCTCCAAGCTCATACTCTCGTACCTGACCAATCGGTCAGTTCAGGTCAAAGTAGGGAAAACCTTAGATCTTTTCCAACCTACCGCAAGGTTCTGCCTTAGCCCCGATCCTCTATATTATCTTCGCATCCGACATTCCCGAAGTGACACAACCCGGAGTAGTCGTTGCGTAGTTCGAGGATGACACCGCCTTCTGGACGGTTAATCGGAACAGCGAAACGGCCTCCCGCCTCATATCCAAAACCCTTCGGAACTTCTCCAACTGGGCGAACCGATCCCAGCAAAACCTAAACAATCCTCTTCTGACATCCTAATTACACCGAAGATAAGTTCCCAAAGCTTGCTTCCAGAAGTGTTTCACTGACCCTAAACCAAGAAAGACACACTCCAAGATGAAGTCACCTACCTAGTAATTCTCTTTTCTAGAACCCTCAATTGGCTTCCCGATGTAAAAAGAACACTCAATCGGATTAGAAACCGCGAAAACCTACTGGGCGCCCTCCGGGGTAGAATCAGAGGTTGCCACCCTAAAACACTTCAACATACCTGCAAAACATACATCCGCCCTGTTATGGATTTCCGAGCTCCCATATACACCAGTATAAACCCCAATTACTTTTTCTCTATTGCCTCCTGTAAACGCCGAATTTTTAGACGCACACATAGGTTACCCTTCAGGTACCCTAGTGACGTCACAACACGCCAGCATACCACCAATCACACACAGTAAAACTTCGCGCATAAAAGAATTTTCGGCGATGCTATCCCAACCAAAGAAATAGTTACAACCCCCTACAATTACTGTTTTCCCCAATTCCCACAAGAAAAACCTAAATTAAAATTCAAGCATCCCCCCGCGATCCTTACACAACCCCTTGACGACCTCCCCGAGGAGATAGAAGAATCTCTAGATAACCTCCCATATGCCTTCCGTATCCCCCCGTCTATTCGATGACAACCTAGCACGAAACCGGAGAACGAATCGGATTAACCACACTAAGCACGCTACACCCCACTAAACAACACACGCACTTAAACCAATTAACACATTATTAAATATTCAAATAAATCTAAATCTTTTTTTTTCTTTTTTTTACACCAAAAATAACCACATCTAATGATTGTAAACTATACAATAACACAAAACATCGCAATACCAACAAACATGGATTGACCAGGGCTGAAGAGGGGAAGGACTCCTGAACAGTCTATGATTATGATATATATATATATATATATATATATATATATATATATATATATATAAGGTATAAATAAATGATTACTAACCATAAGCATGAGCACACTAACAAAAAAAAAGTTTGTAACATGTAACAATAGCGGTGGTATATAACTTCTTCTGATCTTACCGACTCGAGACGGATAACATCTAACAAGCAAGGAAATCTGCTACATTTCTATAACATGTTATATAACTCTGCTATATAGCAGTGTTATATAGCAGCTTTAGGCTTTAGGTTATGTATTAATTCACTTTTGTTAAAAAAGTTATAATTTTTATGTACATTCATATTTACTAAAATACATCTGAATAAGAAAATGTAGATTATCATTTCAAGCAAAATGAAAGTTATAAACTTTTGAGCACAATATTGAATAAAATTTAAATTCAGTTTTTGTCTGTATATAGAGACTAGCTATCTACTAAAAATTCATGGTATAGCAAGGAGTCTAAACTCAGTTTTCAATTTTCTTTAAGATGATTTTTCCACTGATGCGTAGTGTAAACCCTTAATATATATAAAACGCGGAAAGAACGGATTTCCGTGTTCCATAAGAATGTTCAATTTTCATGTCAATTCCTTTTTACTTAAATATATACAAAAAAAAGTTAAATTATTAATTGTAAAAGATTCGGTTTAACAAAGCTTTAGTTTGTAGCGATAACTTATTTATAAGGCAGTACTTAAAATTTGCTTGTAAACAATGTTGATTTACACTATAAAGCCGTTGTTTAATAATCGCTTTTACAGTGTAACCACGTAGGGTTGAGTAACTAATTACAGTTACTTTAAATCTTATATTTGGCTTTATCTGAAAATTTTGTTTGATCCCTAATATGTTAGGCTCTACTGTTAATTACTTAGTTAATACCTTGGCTTTACGTGCGTACGTTGTGAAAACATGCACGTGAAGTGAATTATCAATGTTAACGAAAGTGAAGGATAATTAACAGAAGCTTTTAATCAATTAAGAGATTTATTACCAAAGAGCTTGTAGTTCTAATACACACATCAGATTTTAATTATTTTTAAGGATATATTTGAGCGTTACATAAACCAACTATAGAAAAATGTGAAAAATAAGATTATTGTTATACATTTTTTACTATAAACGGTGGGACTATAAAATATGGATACTAACCGTTAAAGCCTTTCTAATATTGAAATATTTACTTGAAATAATACGTTACTTGAACACGTCGTATAATTCATATAATATTATCATTGACTTGGCACGAATTTTTGAATTAGCATTTTGTGTTCTTATAAATCACCTTAAATTTTAAGCTGCATAAGTTATTTCTCTTAATATTTTATCTTCTCATATTTAGTGCACATTATCTGAATTATTTACATAATTTAAATCTTAAATTTCATACAAACTAAAATTTCCGCCTTTTTTAATGATATTAAATGACAACACAGATCTACTATCTTACTATCTTACTCAACCCTCAGTAATTTGTCAATCTTTTAATTAAGCTATTTGATCATCTTCTTCTAGAAATCAGTGTTTCTTGTCACTGGTTTTGCTAAATTAGTTCACAATGTCTGACAATTTTTATTAAAACTTACAATATCAGTTTGTTGTGTTATATTTAGTTATAGTTATATTTTCGAATACTTTTGCATTAATATTTGTTGTCGTCACTAGTAGCTAAATTTATGTGTAGCTGTATAAATTTATCTCTTATAGAATTAAAATTCGTGATGCAGGGTACGGACATACGAAAATACATGTAACTACAATTTTATTTTAAATTTCTGTTCCCCATTTATTGTTAGTTAGTAAGTTAGAAAGTGATTTCAAAATACAAACAAAAACTTTATTTAACACATTTATTTAGACATAGGATGTATACCTTTCTGTACAAAATTAGTTTTCGGAACCTCTTTTTGCAACACAGGTACCTACACTGTATTTCTCAAATTTTATGAGATTTAAATAAAAACGAATGTAAAAATGAGACTTTTCTATTATATTAAAGTAAAAATGCAAAATATGCACACCATGAGTGAATGTTCTACCTATAAGAATTTTTTACATTTCACACAAGAGTATTTTGTA
>JARFJB010001119.1:3057500-3162500 GCA_036346205.1 Vesta saturnalis | reverse complement strand
GATTCCGATGTAATACCACCGGCTGAAAACTTAAATTCTAGTAGCAGCAGCACAAATCGTAATCTATTTTCTAACGTTGTTAAATGTACATTTCCTAAAAAAGACCAAGCAATTGTACTACAAGCAGTTGACGATATATTGGTAAAAGACTATGTAGTTGGTGTAGGATCATTAATTGGACCTAAAATGTGTTTTTGCGTCCCGAATATCAAATAATAGAATTTGTATTTTTCTTTCGTCAAAGCAACAAGTTGATAATTTTATATTGAGACACAATGGAATCACAATAAACGATATTTTCATCACAGCGCGTAAATATATAACGCCGGCCCAAAGGGTAGTTTTGTCAAACGTTTGTCCATCCATACCCCACAACGTAATAGAGGAAAAATTAAGAAGAAAACATAAAACTTGTATCCCCCGTCTCGTTCATAGGAGCAGGAATTGGCATTGGTGATTATAGTCACGTTTACAGTTTTAGAAGGCAGGCATATATTTTACCCGATGATGTCAGTACTCTTCCTGAATCTCTCTTGATAAATTTTGATGGGGATGACTACAGAATATTCTTAACAAATGATAGGATAAAATGTTTTAACTGCAAGGAATATGGACATATTGCACGTAAATGCACTCAACGCCCTGTTGACCCCCCCAGAATACAGCAAACTGTTGAAACCTCTACAACAGAAGCATCGATTGAAAATAATCCTAGGCAGGAAATCGCCGATGAAGTAGTAAAAGAACCTATGGAAGAAGTGACGGAGGTAAATAAGAAACGCCCTGCACCATCCACGAGTTCAAACGTCACCGAGAACTCAAAAGAAGTTATTAAATCACCAGCAACCGTAAAATTTTCTAAAACGGAGGAAAAACGACCAGTAAAAAGAGCAAAGAAGTACGACACCAGAAGATTACGAGCAACTTGACAATTTAAAAAGCTCTGGCCGAATGATAGTTTCATCCTGGATTACGAAGACTTTAAACAATTTATGTTAAATGTTAAAATAGTGAATGCGCAATTAGCGTAGCACATGAATATACTACCGATATCTCAAGGCTTAGTTCCATGATCGCAGAATTATTACCTTATATTACTACGAGAGCACTAAAGAAAGGTGCAAGCGATTAATAAAACTTTAATGAAAGTGACAAATTCGGCCTCCGATCTAGAAACCTTACAAATGTCGCAATATTCACACGCATCCTCCTACGATTCCAATTAAGATGATAGAGGAGCAAATAATGTAAATAAACTATTCGTTTTTAAGCTAAAAAATAAATATATAAAAAAAATATAATGAACGGTATTAAAATATTAACATTAAATGTAAAAAGTATTCAAAGTTCCTTCAAACTTCAAAGCTTGCGCTTATTTATTGGAAAACATATACCAGATTTCTTGTTATTACAAGAAACGAATATTACTAACATTACTAACGTTGGTATTGAACAAAATTACCACATTTTATGGAACCCTAAAACTCTAAACTACACAGGTACTGCAATAATAATTAAAAGAAAGCGGCAAAATTATTGAACACAAAATAATTCACGACGGATATTTGCAAAAGGTAGTGGTTAAACTGAAAAATAGCATTGTACATATTTTTTGTGTATATCTACCGAATGATGCCAATATTGCTTTTCAGATTTTGCGAAAGGCAAATACCGAAATTTACGAAACCAAACAAAAAAATGAAGGTATTGTGATTGGAGGTGATTTGAACTGCACGCTAAACCCTGCAGTAGATAGATTATATTCAACTGAAAGAAATACAGCTGTAGGAAACCTTCTTAAAGAAATTATCAACAGCAACCAATTGCATGACGCATATCGCCTTCTACATCCTAATGTCGCAGGGTACACTTTTTATACGAATAAAAGTGCTTCAAGGATAGACGTTGTTCTGTGTGATGATATTTGGTGCACAAAGCTAAAAAGTGCAACAAATCTAGTAACCTTCTCAGATCATTTAGCAGTGCAAATAAACTTTAAAATAGAAATCACGCATGGGCTTCCTTATTGGCGGTTTCAAAACTCCTTATTAAAAGATGTGTTATACGTGCATTATATAAATGTACTAATAGATCACACAATAAAGCAGAAAAATAAACAGGAAAATGCATGGGATTGGTGGAATAGACTAAAAAATGATCTGAAAACTACCACAATAGTATACTGCAAACATAAAAATCAAACTAAATTCATACTGTTAGATAATCTGCAAAGAATATATAAGGAACAAACAAGTAGAAACTCTGCACCACAACCCACAGAGGTATATGCAGTGTTAAATCAAAGTAGAAATATATATACGGCTATTTCAAAAAACGCTGAGTTGAATAATAAATATAAACAAATCGTAAATGATGATCTACCTGACAAGATAAACACTCTCAGTACAAAAAGTGAATCAATTTCAAAAATACGAGTTAATAATGTAATAATAAATCAACCGATGCAAATAGTAAAGGAAGTTCATAAATACTTTAAAAACAAGCACAGCGTTTCAAGACACAGACTGGAAAAGAATTCGACTATATTTAAAGGTTTACAAAAGTTAAGTAGTTCAAACAATGATAAGCTAAGCCAACCCATCACCTTCGATGAATTAACAAACGCTTTAAAAGTTTGAACAAAATAAGTCACCGGAATAGATGGATTTACTGTTGAATTTTACATCCAATTTTGGGAAAAATTAGGCCCACATTACTTCGAAGCAGTATCTAGTAGTCTCAAACATAAAACAGACATACCGAGGATTATGAATACTTCGATTATTTCTCTGATAGAAAAGACAGGTAGGGATTCGTTAAATATTCAAAACTGAGACCAATCTCAATACTAACTACAGAATATAAAATATTAGCAAAACAATTTCTAATAGACTCATGTGCGTAGTTGAAAACGTAGTAGAATGTGACCAATCATACAGCATACCTGGTCGATCAATTTATGATAGTCTCCATTTACTGAGAGATACTATTCATTACGCAAACACAGAAAATAAAGCATTAGCCATTTTCTCACTTGATTTCGAAAGCGCCTTCGACAATATAGAGCACTACTATCTATTCCATGGTCTAAACGAAATGAATTTTCCTGAATATTTTGTCAATATAATCAAGACCATGCATTCGCAAGCATGCTCACATATCAGAGTTTAACAGCTGTTATCACAACCACTAGAAGTTAAAAAAGGGATTACACAGGGACGCCCATGATCAGGTCCCCTTTCTACAATAGCAATAGAACCATTTCTAAGAATATGCAAAAGAGAAAGGACAGGCTTTTTATTACCTATAGACAATTCTCAAAAAATTATTTTGCCTCGTACGCTGACGATATCTCCTTTTCGTATCTGACGACAGCGATTTTCTAACGCTCAAGAAATGCTTTGACTGCTTCTCGTCAGTCCGGAGCCGTCATCAACACACCAAATCAAAAGGGTTATGGTGCGGAGCATGGAAAACCAGAAATGATTCACCGTTCAATTGCAGTTGGAATTCTGAAAATTTAAAATTCTCGGCGTGACTTTTAGTGCATCAGAACAACACACCATTGATCTAACAGAAAATGAAATTAATAAAAAATAGCGAATTCGTTATCTAAATGGAATTACAGAGCAGGAGCGTTATCACCAAAAGGGAGGATTAAAATTATCAACATCTTTTGCACCTAAAATATGGCATCTTCTACAAATAGTTCAAGTCTCAGATAAGATGGTAGAAGAGATTCAGAGCAAATTTACGAACTTTATTTGGCAAAATAAAAAGCACTGGACACAAAGAAAGCATGCCTACCAGTACAACAAGGTGGCTTAGGAATGGTACATGTAAGATCAAAAATTGCCACAATCAGAATCTTTACCGCCATAAAAGCATTATATAATGTAGACGCAAAATGGGCAAAAATGTTTTTTTACAATCTTAAGAAGTGCAGTAAGAGCGAAATACAATGTCAAGCGCTTTACTACAAAGAAAATGAATTGCACAAATATAGTTTAACGAGATATGCAAAAGTGTAAAGGACGGATGGAACAGGATTCCCTAGAGTTTAAAAATTTTCCAGCATGCAAAAACGAGATATTTATGCTTCCTATATGTGATTGTCCCTTATGGCCAAAACCAATTGCAGCATTATTCTCTAACAACATTTGGTCCAAATGTGGTTTATACTTAATCGGCGACTGCATGGAAGAGGAGAATGGAAAAGTGATAAAACCTTGTAGGCTATGTGCCCCCAATAACTAGAATTGAATTATTTTTAAAATACAAGGAACTCAAACAATTGTATCAACAACATTTTCAAAACACGTCACAAACAGAAACCAAACTGGCCACCAGCTATAACGTTTGAATATTTAACTAACCAAAAGTACGTTGTGGATAAGCATAACGAAAATACTTACAAGAAGCGATTGCCGTAAATGAATTTGAAATTAATGGAAAGGTAAAGGTTACTGGGAAACGAAGATGTTAACTGGAACAATGTATTCAAACAACCGTCGTTAGGCCAGATAGCATAATAGCTTGGAGATTTGCCAGAAATCGTCTAGCCGACAAAGTATTTTTACAGAAGGTATCTGCAACTGACACAAAAACCTGTCTGACCTGTAACGTAGAAGCAAACGCTTGGCATATAATAATGACGTGTCACCTAGTTCAAGGGATATGGAGGTTTGTGACTCATAAAGTTAAGTGTTTAATGAAGATACACAGTGCAAACCAAAGACCTATACTGCATGTTCAACTATAAAAGCGAAAAAACGATAGTTAATCTGACAAACTTTATATTAGTATTCACAATTAGTTGTATCTATAAGCAACACTTAACGTACATAAAAACAGGTGAAACCGAAAGTAAATTTGTGACTGCATACAAAGACAAATTAACATCAAGGATAAATACAGAGTATATATGGCATTTAAACAATAATAGTATTAATGAGTTTAAACAAAATGGTGTGTAAGCAACATACTGTGTAGCGTTGAGGATAAAGAACTAAAATTATGCAGCGACTTAATAAGATTGTAGATCCGGCTTGAAAAGATGTGTAAAGATTAGGTGTGTGACATTTTTTTGTAGTTTAATGTAACATGTAGTATATCACTGATTTAATAAATAATAATAAAAAAAAAAAACACACACACGCACACGCACACCAACACACACACACACACACACACACACACACACACAGACACACAGACACAGACACACAGACACACAGACACACAGACACACAGCACACACAGAACAACACAGACACACAGACACACAGACACACAGACACACAGAACACAGACACACACAGACACACAGACACAGACACACAACACAGACACACAGACCAAACACAGACACACAGACACACAGACACACAGAACACAGACACAGACACACAGACACACAGAACACACAGACACACAGACACACACAGACACACAGACACAAGACACACAACACACAACAGACACACAGACACACAGACACACAGACACACAGACACACAGACACACAGACACACAGAACACAGACACACAGAACACAGACACACAGACAACACAGACACACAGACACACAGACACGACACACAGACAAGACACGACACCACAGCACACAGACACAGCACAACACCAGACACCAGCACACGACACAGCACAGACACAGACACAGACACACAGACACACAGAACACACACACACACACAACACCACACACACACACACAACACACACACACACACACACACACAACACACCACACACACACACACACACACACACACACACACACACACACACACACAGACACACACAGACACACACACACACACACACACACACACACACACACACACACACACACACACACACACACACACACACACACACACACACACACACACACACACACACACACACACACACACACACACACACACACACACACACACACACACACACACACACACACACACACACACACACATCACACACACACACACACACACACACACACTACACAACCAACACACACAACACACATCACACAGCTCATTGACTACACTACACACACACACAACACATTCAACACACACACACACACAACACTCAACACACACACAACACAACAATCACACACACACATCACATCTACATCCAATCACAGACTACACTCACACACAACACACACACACACACACACAGCACATCACACACACACATACACACACACAACACACAACACAACACTAACATCACAGACATTACACACACACACACTAACACACACACACACAGACTACCTATGAGTACAACACACATATACACAGCTACACACATACAAAACACAAGACACACACAACACAGAAACAACACAGAAAACAGGATGGACACGACAAACACAGAACGAAACTGACACAGACACAGACACGACACAACATAAACACAACACAGACACTGTACGAACAACAGACAAAACAGGACACAACACAGACACAACGACACAACACAGAAACAGTAACAACATAGACATAACGACATTCAAACAACAGACTAGTAATCAACAAATATAACACAAATCACAGAAATGAGACTACGACAAAACACAACCAGACACAGAACAATCAAAACATACAGTACAAGACAAGAACACACGACAAGAAAGAACATAACAACAAAACAACACAGTTCAAGACACAGACTGAAAACAACACAGCACAGACAACACACACACACACACACAACACACACACACACACACACACAACACACACACACACACACACACACAACACACACACACACACACACACACACACACACAACACACACAACACACAAACACAACACAGACACAGACACAGACACAGACACAGACACAGACTAACAGACACAGACAACAAGACACAAACAATGACCAAAACTCTAAACTACACAGGTACTGCAATAATAAAAACGAAAGCGGCAAAACTTATTGAACACAAAATAATTCACGACGATATTTGCAAAACTAGTGGTTAAACTGAACACAGCATTGACAATTTTGTAACACGAGACCAAATCTTTAGATGCACAGACAAAACCGAAATTTACAAACACAACAAAACAGAACAGAATGAGATCAACACACAAACAGCAGTAGAACATACATTCAACACAGACACAGACAAGAAAACTTCAAACAATACAACACAACCAATCACAGACACAACACGATCTACACCAAGCGCAGACACACTTTAACGAAAAACAGACACAGACAGACATGACACATGAACATGACAAACAACAAGCAACAACAAACCACACAGCACATTACAGTCAAACACTTAAAAAGAATCACCAGCCTATTGGTTCAAAACCTTATTAAAAGATAAGCATAACACAGACAACAGACACAACAAAGCAAAAACAGAACATGACAATGTACAGACAAAAATCAAACACCACAATGTATACTGAAACAAAACAACTAAATCAACTAACACGCAAGAAAATAAGGACAACAGAGAACCTCACCACAACCACACAGGTATATGCACTGTAAATCAAGAAACAATACACATTCACACACAGCTGAGTTGAATATACAATAACAAACGTACAGATGACTACCTGACAAGATAAACACCCAGTACAAATGAATCAATTCAAAAAACGAGTTAAAGTAAAATAACAACGATCACAAATAAACAAGACAAACTACTTAACACACAAGCACACGTTTCAAGACACAGACACAAACACTCACAATTAAAGCATACACACGTTAAGTATCAAACAAGATAAGCTAACCAACCACACCTTCAAATTAACAAACCTTTAAAATTGAACAAATAAGCACCGAAAGAGGATTTACGTTGATTTACACCAATTTTGGGAAAATAGCCACATACTTCGAAGCAGACTAGTAGTCTCAAACAAAAACAGACATACCAGGATTATGAATACCATATTCCTAGAAAAGACAGAGGGATCTAATATCAAAACGGAACCAATCATACTAACTACAGAATATAAAATATAGCAAAACAATTTCTAAAGACCATGTGCGAGTAAAACGAGAGAAGGACCAATCAACAGCATACCTGGCGATCAATTTAGATAGTCTCCATTTACTGAGATACTATCATTACGCAAACACAGAAAAAAGCATAGCATTTCACACTGACTCAAGCACATTGACAACATCGAACACAGACTACATCCAGTTCAAACGAAATGAATTTCCAGTATTTACAACATAATCAAGACCATGATCGCAACATGCTCACATACAGAGTTCAACAGCAGTGCACAACCACAGAAATTACAAGATACGCAGGGACCCATTATACAGTCCACTTTACAATAGCAAAGACCATTCGACAAAGAGCAAGACACAATGATAGACTTATTACCGATAGCAATCACAGAAACTATTTTCCTCGTACGCTGACGATATCTCCTTTTCGACGACGACAGCGATTTCAACGCACAAGAAATGCTACAGCTCATCGGAGTCAGCCAGTCATCAACACACCCAAACAAAAGGGTTATGGACAACAATGGAAAACCAGAAATGATTCACCCGTTCAATCAGTTGAATTCTGAAAATTTAAAATTCTCGGCGTACTTTTATCATCAGAACAACACACCATTGATCTAACAGAACAATGAAATTAACAAAAATAGCGAATTCGTTATCTAAAGAATTACACAGCACGACTACACCAAAACGACATTAAATTATCAACATCTTCATTGCACCAAAATAGCATCTCACAAATAGTTCAAGTCTCAGATAAGATGGAGAAGAGATTCAGAACAAATTACGAACTTTATTTGGCAAAACACAAAAGCACTGGACCAACAAGAACTAGCCTACCAGTATAACAAGGGCTAGGAATGGTACATGTAAGATCAAAATCCACAATCAGAATCTTTACCGCCATAAAAGCATTATATAATGTAGACGAAAATGGGCAAAATGTTTTTACAATCTTAAGAAGTGCAGTAACAATACAATGGCAAGCGCTTTACTACAAAGAAAATGAATTGCACAAATATAGTTTAACAGATATGCAAAAGTGTAAAGGACGGATACAGGATTCCCTAAGTTTAAAATTTTCCAGCATGCAAAACAGAGATATTTATGCTTCCTATATGTGATTGTCCCTTAGCCAAAACCAATTGCAGCATTATTCTCTAACAACATTTGGTCCAAATGTGTTTAACTAATCGCGACTCAGGAAGAGGAGAATGGAAATGAAAAACCTGTTACGCTATGCCATAACTAGAATTGAATTATTTAAAATACAAGAACTCAAACAATTGATCAACAACATTTTCAAAACACGTCACAAACAGAAAACGCCACAAACTGGCCACCAGCTATAACGTTTGAATATTTAACTAACCAAAAGTACGTTGTGGATAAGCATACACGAAAATACTTACAAGAAGCGATTGCCGTAAATGAATTTGAAATTAATGGAAAGGTAAAGGTTACTGAAACGAAGATGTTAACTGGAACAATGTATTCAAACAACCGTCGTTACGCAGATAGCAAACTTGAGATTTGCCAGAAATCGTCAGCCGACAAATATTTTTACAGAAGGATCTGCAACTGACACAAAAACCTGTCTGACCTGTAACGTAGAAGCAAACGCTTGGCATAAATAATGACGTGTCACCTAGTTCAAGGGAATGAGGTTTGTGACTCATAAAGTTAAGTGTTTAATGAAGATACTACAGTGCAAACCAAAGACCTATACTGCATGCTCAACTAAAAGCGAAAAAACGATAGTTAATCTGACAAACTTTATATTAGTATTCACAATTAGTTGTATCTATAACACATTAACGACATAAAACAGGTGAAACTGAAAGTAAATGACTGCATACAAGACAAATTAACATCAAGGATAAACAGAGTAATATGGCATTTAAACAATATGATTAATGATTTAACAAAAATGGTGAAGCAACATACTGTATATGAGATAAAGAACTAAATATCAGCACTTAATAAGATTGTAGATCAGCTTGAAAAGGAAAGATTAGGTGTGTGACATTTTGTAGTTTAATGTAACATGTATAATCACGATTTTAATAACATAATAATAATAAAATACACAACACACACACGCACACGAACACACACAACACAACACACACGACACACACAGACACACAGACACACAGACACAGACACAGAACACAGACACACAGACACAGACACACAGACACACAGACACAGACACAAGACACACAGACACAGACACACAGACACACAGACACTAGACACAGCAAGACACAGCACACAGACACATACACAGACAGACACAGACACAGACACAGACACAACACGACACAGACACAAACACAGACACACACACACACACAACCACACAACACAACACACACAACAACACAACACACAACACAACAAACAACACACAACACACACACAGCACACACAACCACAACGACCACGACAGCACGAACGACAGCACCACGACACGAGCACGCAGACACACGACAGACACACACGCACGACGACCACGCGCACACACACAGCAACACACACGCACGAATCACACACACACACACACAACACACACACACACACACACACACACACGACACCACACACACACACACACACACACACACACACACACACACACACACACACACACACACAACACACACACACCACACACACACACACACACACACACACACACACACACACACACACACACAACACACACACACACACACACACACACACACACAACACACACACACACACACAACACAACACACACAGCACACACACACACACAGACACACGACACAGACACACGACACAGACACACGACACAGACACTGACACACGACACTGACACAGACACAGCACACGACACACGACACAGACACAGACGAACGACACGACAGACGACACACACGACGAACACAGACAACCTAGACACGACACAGACACACGACACACGACACAGACACAGACAACAGACACAGACACACGACGACACAGACCAGCACAGACACACGACACACGCACCAGACCAGACACAGACACAGACACAGCACAGACACGACACGACACGACACGACACAGCACAGCACAGACACAGACACAGCACGCATGAACACGACAGCACAGCACACAGACACAGACACAGACACAGCACAACACACGACACAGCACAACACACGACACAACACAGACACACACAGACACACACACAACGACACAGACACAACACAGACACAACACGACACACAACGAACACAGACACGACACACTGACACAGAACACAGACACAGAACACAGACACAGACAACATGAACAACATAACACAGACTACATTATACAGTACAAACAGACACAGACACAACAACTAACACAGACACACAACGACACACACACACACACAGACACAACACACACACACACAGACACAACACAGACACAACACACACAACACACACACACACACACACATACACACACACACACAACACAACACAACACACACACACAACACACACACAACACACACACACACACACACACACACACACACACACACACACACACACACACACACACAACACACACACAACACACACACGTACACACACACACACACACACACACACACACAAACACACACACACACACACACAACACTAACACACACACACACACACACACACACACAACTACACACACACACACACACACACACACACACACACACACACACACACACACACACACACACACACACACACACACACACACACACACACACACACTAACACACACACACACACACACACACACACACACACACACACACACACACACACACAACAAACACACACACACACACACACACACACACACACACACACACACACACACACACACACACACACACACACACACACACACACACACACACACACACACACACACACACACACACACACACACACACACACACACACACACACACACACACAGACACACGACACACAGCACACAGCACACAGACACACAGCACACACACACACACACAGTATAACAAATAAATTTTAAAGGTGTATTATTGTTATATTAGAACGGAAGGTAAATGACACGGTCTAGCCAGTGGACAAACTTATAAAACTTACTGAATATGAGAACTGATCATCAGGTGAGGAAAGCAGAGATATTTTCATAGATATAATCAGTATTAGCATTTGTTTTAATTGGGCACCACTCAATTTCTAGGTTTAATTAATAAAATACAACAAAAATTGAGAAACTTACTTGTACAAAACAAATATTTTAATCTCGTCTTAAACGAACTGTAGCTTGAGAATTTTCATTTCCAATTCCAAGACTAATATACGATAATGTAAAGGTAATTTCCATTTGTAGTTAACGTACAAATAAACGAAACATAAACGTATAACGAAAGCAGCTTCGAACGACGAAAGCTGTTTATAACGACGAACGCAGAATATGTCTCACAGCATATGTGATTAGTAGAACACCGGCACCTCACCTTTCACTTTTGTGACGTCATTTGACCTTGGGGATTTCCCAGGGCCTGCCACGTGGCTGACCACTATTTGACCTTGAGAAAGTTGTTTACCTTGAGAAACAGGTTTGCCTTGAGAAAGTTGTTTACCTTGATAAAGTTGTTTACCTTGAGAAACAGGTTTGCCTTGAGAAACAGGTTTACCTTGAGAAACAGGTTTACTTAGAAACAGGTTTACTTTGAGACCAGGGGCTACGGGAAATATGAAATTGTGGTTTCTTGTCAGACGAGAGCTACCTGTAGGACCTGGTGCAGCCTTGGGGTTGTTTTATGGAAATTCTTGTAAGATAAATGTCATCTAGGACCTGGTGCAGCGCTTGGGGTTGTTTATAGAAGTTCTTGTAAGATAAATGCTATCTCTAGGACCTGTTGTTTCGCTGGGTTGAAAATAAATGCTACCTCTAGGACCTGGCAGCATGGGTTTATAGAAATTCTTGTAAGATAAAATGCTACCTCTAGGACCTGGTGCAGCGCTTGGGGTTGTTTATGAAAATTCTTGTAAGATAAATGCTACCTCTAGGACCTGGTGTTTCCTGATTGTTTTAATAATAAAGATGTAAGATAAATGTTATCTCTAGCTTCGCTGAAAATTTGAAAATTGAATAAGGGACCCTATTGCTAACTTGTAAGACAGGGTCTTGTGTTGATCTGAACCTCTGGTGGGAAATAGTACGAGGACTCTAATGCTAACTTGTAAGACAGAGCTTGTTTGTGGTGCCGCCTAGGGGTATGGACTAATGAGATTTACTGTAATAAAGGTGGCGCTACCTAGTGGTATATTTCAGAGTTAACCAGGGATTTGTTTGTGGTGCCATCTAGCAGGGTATGGGTTAATGAGTATTTTCTGTAATAAATCGGCATATTTCAGGGTTAAGCAGAGGTTTGTTGCTGAGTCATCAGGAGGAGCAGCGAGCGTTTTTCTGTAATAGGTGGTATATCGCTTAGCTAATTAGGATTTGTTTGTACTTTATGACTTATACATGTTCTCTATAAGCTCTACTAATCAAATGCATTGCCTGTAGAACATTCATAAAGGTGTTTTTAAGATGGGTTTAAAATTATTTTTGGATGTGACACTGTATACGTTGTACAACACTACCTTATCTTATCATATCCTAATCAAAAAATAATACTATAAGATCTTAAACATACATACACACGTAAAAAAAAATGTTAAGGAATTACCCGAAATCGTAACTTGTATTAATAAATACAGAGATTGCATCTGGTCCTCTCGGAGAAGATAATAATGATGGCCTTGATGCAAACCGTCAGTCTCAACGGATTTGCTATGGTATAAAAAAGACTTGTACACCTCAAGGAAGTGTTGGGATCTCAAACCAAGCTGGCAGTCTCACCAAACCTGTTACTAATAGTAATGAAGACTTCTACAATTTGAGATCGTCTGATTTTACCGTACCTGAATCCACTATTTAAAGTATTGAAGCTCTGAGGTCATCTCTAAGTTATAGCTAATAGGGTTTTACCCCTCATTTAGAATGTAAAACACGCATTCACTTTGACTGTCCCTTTGAATATTTTATTTTTGAAGGTCTCTTTAAAAGTACAAAATATTTTTCTATTCAATTTATGGTTGGATTAGAAAGAAAATACAATAAGGCCATTTTGATATTTAAAGACGCTTAGAATGTACTATTCATTATTTAAATTCAAATAGTTAATTACAATGGTTTTAATGAGTTTCATCGTATGATAAAATTGTTTGTAAATGCAACGAATCCAATATATAAAATAAATAAACTGTAGCTTAATCTGATATGTACTATTTGTGAAGATAATAACCCTATTTTAAAAAATAAGACAAGTTCTGTAATTATTAGTTTGCTACATTCATGTATACAAATAGGATTTAAAATTACTTTTGTTTTACTACAGTGGTGACAGTTAATTCGTTTTAAATTATGCTTGCTTTAGCAAGTTAATTACCACACATCAATTGTAATTATATAACACGGTTAAATATAATAGTCTAAAATTGATTACCAATATAATATAAATAATTTCTTTTAAAAAAAATATTATTAGAGTTGATACGCCGTTTTATTTCAAGTAATTGTTTTCAATATATATATAAAATGTGTAAGTGGACCTGTATTATTTGTTGTAACCTTCTACTTACATAAATTCAACTTATACACGAATTAATAACGACCTCCACTAGTTTATAACACAATCGCTATGTAGCGTATTTTTTTATTTACACTCGTACTTCTATAAACTATTAACGCTCCTTTTAATAGGGTGATCAACTATCTGAAAAACGTTTACTGTTAAATACGATGAAGATCGTTTAAAGCAAACCTTGTATTATTCTTATATACGAATGACATTTCAAAAAATACTAGTATAATTAACATGAAGGTTTATAAATCTACATTCAGACAAGGAAACAGTTTTAAACACAAAGAATTTATCTGTATGGGCAGATGCTATTACATAAGACGTTTTACAAAACGTGGTTATTCCACATTGAGTGGCGTGGTAGAGTGACGTAATCTATTTTATTTGAAATTTCATAGAGAGCATCACCATCATCGAAATTTTGAGATACTACCATCTCATCGTCTTCACCTTGAACGATTATATTGTAACCTATAAAGCAAGCTAATAACCCTAATAGTTTATCAGACATTATTACATGGACACGAGGTTAGCTCTAAATTAAATGGTTTCAACGCTGTCTGGGAATGCTGTACACACTTAAAACCTTTAAGTCTGCTCGCCGAAGTTGTACCGTATTCACTTTCTTCAATTTTTATCTGCACTCTGTTTCGAAGCTGTAATACGTTTTCTAATACATAAACAGAATCTTCAATACTATGATACGTGTAGCAGCAAAACACATTAGCTAGTTAGTTTCACCTCTATATTACTTTACATGCAAGCCTGATCTTATCATAAATAAATACATCTGTCAAAAAAAGCTGATTAAACATAACTCCACGGCCAGGTATAGCAAGCAACGCTTCCAATTATAGCTCTTAGTCAACACAATAGGGCCTACAACTACATACAATCGACTAGCACTGCTTTAGCACGAGGATCAAACGAAAAACACGCACGCACGCACGCACAGCTCGCACGTACGCTCACGTACGCACGCACGTGCGAACGCTCGTACGTACGCCGCACGCTCGCACGTACGCACGAACGTACGCACGCTCGCACGTACACAAGCTCACGTACGCACGCACTGCGAACGCTCGTACGACGCTCGCACGAACGTACGCACGCTCGCACGTACGCAAGCTCACGCGTACGAGCGTTCGCACGCCCGTACGTACGCTCGCACGCACGCACGTATGCGCGCACACACACACACACACACACAAACACACACACACACACACACACACACACACACACACACACACACACACACACACACACACACACACACACACACACACGAGAGAGAGAAAACACGCTAAAGCGAAAAACTTGTAAACTAGCAAACATGAATCAAGACGGTGGAGCACCGCTAGGAAAAAAACAGGTTTATTAACAAAACCGAAGGAAAGCTTAACGTTTTGAAAATATATTATTTTATTATTATTATAAACAACAATACATCATTATTATTTAATAACATGCTTTATCGGTTTTCTTCTTCTTGAACCGTGAGTCGTCCTCATCATCATCATCATGATTTTGAGATTTGCCCTTCCCCCCTACCTCATCGCTCTTCTTTCTCTTCTGTGAATCATCATCTTGGATGTGAAATACATCCAGCTCAACCACGTCATCGCTTTCATCATTATCTTGAACGGTTATGTTGTAATAGTTTATTAACAAGTCAGTAAAATCTCTAATGTCCGCTGATGTTGGCTCATAAACAGGAGAATACATTATAGTAATGCTCACTCGATGACAGTTACACTTTAAAGAGCGAAACACACGAGAAACGAGAACGCAGCTACTTTGGGTCTTGTGCGCAAGCGTACTCGTCAATGTTAGTAGAATCGGACATCTTCGGGATGTCTGAAGTATTGACCTAACCACACTCTAACATAGCCCTGGGGCATGTTTATAAATCTAAAACGCCCTTTTATGGTCGAGGTATTTTCTCCTAGACACCAGAACGCAGCTAGACTTTGGTCTTGTGCGCAAGCGTGCTCGTCAATGTTCGGGTAGAATCGGACATCTTCGGGGATGTCTGAAGTATTGACCTAACCACACTCTAACAGCCCCTGGGATATGTTTTATAAATCTAAACGCCTCTTTTATGGTCGAGGTATTTTCTCCTAAGACGCGCGCTGGTGTCTTACTCATTAACCCATACCCCTGCTAGATGGCACCACAAACAAATCCCTGGTTAACTCTGAAATATACCACTAGGTAGCGCCACCTTTATTACAGTAAATACTCATTAGTCCATACTCCTGCTAGGCGGCACCACAAACAAGCTCTGTCTTACAAGTTAGCATTAGAGTCCTCGTACTATTTCCCACCAGAGGTTCAGATCTAACACAAGACCCTGTCTTACAAGTTAGCAATAGGGTCCCTTATTCAATTTTCAAATTTTCAGCGAAGCTAGAGATAACATTTATCTTACATCTTTATTATTAAAAACAATCCCCAGCGAAACACCAGGTCCTAGAGGTAGCATTTATCTTACAAGAATTTTCATAAACAACCCCAAGCGCTGCACCAGGTCCTAGAGGTAGCATTTTATCTTACAAGAATTTCTATAAACAACCCCCAGTGCTGCACCAGGTCCTAGAGGTAGCATTTATTTTCAACCCCAGCGAAACACCAGGTCCTAGAGATAGCATTTATCTTACAAGAACTTCTATAAACAACCCCAAGCGCTGCACCAGGTCCTAGATGTAACATTTTATCTTACAAGAACTTCTATAAACAACCCCAAGCGCTGCACCAGGTCCTACAGGTAGCTCTCGTCTGACAAGAAACCACAATTTCATATTTCCCGCGTAGCCCCTGGTCTCAAAGTAAACCTGTTTCTCAAGCTAAACCTGTTTCTCAAGGTAAACCTGTTTCTCAAGGCAAACCTGTTTCTCAAGGTAAACAACTTTATCAAGGTAAACAACTTTCTCAAGGCAAACCTGTTTCTCAAGGTAAACAACTTTCTCAAGGTCAAATAGTGGTCAGCCACGTGGCAGGCCCTGGGAAATCCCCAAGGTCAAATGACGTCACAAAAGTGAAAGGTGAGGTGCCGGTGTTCTACTGTGATTGATGCAAAACAAAGGTATCTCCATTTATGTTCATAAAGATGACATTGCATTAATCAGCCATTTTAACAAAGTAACTGTACGTGACGTCATACCCAAGCCATACAATGATACGTAAATTTACCAAAATAAAAGCTTTTTCTTGAAGATAAACTGTATTCTTATTCTAGTTTCTGACTATAATTCCCTAGTCTAATTCCCTATTAAATATAATATATAGAAAATGTAACTAAACGCCTTTACATACCTTATAAAAGGGAAGCAAAACTTAAAAAAGTAACGTCTGAACTTCACGGCATGGTATACGGAAATGAATCGAGTATGCTGTTTACACTGCGCATAGAACTGAAATTGGATGTCTAAAATATACACAGGGGCATTCGTAATTATGTAAACTGAAGAGAAAATATTACGATATAAAAATTTAATTATTGAACGAAAAAAAGGAAATGCTTAAAATACTAATGTAATGTAAATATACTTATTAATAATAATGCAAATTTCGAAATTTAAATTAAGGTAACGTCAGACAAGAAATTGGCACGTTACAACAGACACAGACACACAGACACAGACACACATACACACACACACACACACTGGCACACACACACACACACACACAACCACACAGACACACATACACACAGACATACAGCCACACAGACACTCAGACACACAGACACACGTACACGCAGACACACAGACACACAGACACACAGACACACAGGCACACAGACACACAGACACACAGACACACAGACACACAGACACACAGACACACAGACACACAGACACACAGACACACAGACACACAGACACACAGACACACAGACACACAGACACACACACAGACACACACACACACACACACACACACACACACACACACACACACACACACACACACACACACAACACACACACACACACACACACACAGACATACAGACACGACAGACACACAGACACAGACACACAGACACACAGACACACAGACACACAGACACACAGACACACAACACAGACAACACAGACACACAGACACACACACACACACACACACAGACACACAGACACACACACACACACACACACACACACACACACACACAACACACACACACACACACACACACACACACACACACACAGACACACAGACACACAGACACACAGACACAGCACACACAGACACACAGCACACACAGACACACAGACACACAGACACACAGACACACAGACACACAGACACAGACACACAGACACACAGACACACAGACACACAGACACACAGACACACAGACACAGACACACAGACACACAGACACACAGACACACAGACACACAGACACACAGACGTTCTTGGGGGGTGAGGGGGTACTATTGTCCACTTTACATTCTCTTTACCTTTAGCAGCCTTGTCTAAGTAAAAAAGTCTTTCTCTCGTAAGATCTTCGTTGTCAGTGTCGTTGTCAACATATAGATCCTGTTCTATTTCGAAATCTTCTTCACGAGTCTCATATTCATAGAGATTTTCATCATCGATATCGTTGGGTCCATCGTCCGAAAAAATTTCCACTTCACCCATAAGACGTAAACGAGCTAGCCTCGCTTCGTCTGACGCCATTTTATCTGTGTACAAAAATAACTTCATTATTTCTAAACTGTATCGAATTAAAACCATAAAAACCTTACCAACGTTTACAAAAATGTCTGTTAATTACACGAACTCAAATACCCGCAATGTATTTGACAGATCTGACTATCGCCTAGCTCTAAGACAAACAATGCTAATACTGTGTGTATTTGTGTACAATTGCCTCGGCTCATAACAGAAAGCTAAGGGATATCACCGACCTTAATATCTGCCACTCATTCACAAAAAATGTATTGTGCAATCTCTCAGATCAGGGTTAACATTATAAAATCAAATTAAGTTTAATTCTCAAAAATTGTGTTTCGTGAAGCGCGTGATTTGTGTACATAACCTAATGGATGAAGGGTAACAATGAAAGATATCATAATCAAAAAAAAATTAAAAAAATTAAACTTTCACGATTATTACACATATTTAAAATACTTAGCTTTATGGGTTCTGTAATGATGTATTTTGGATTTATGTTTATACAAATCGAAACGTTTCGATAACACTTACAGTTATCTACTAGTAATAAAATCTTTATAAAGGTTTGCGTTTTCAATTTTCGTACTTCAAATATTTGTTTCAACATCTTAAACATTTCTGAAAGATCTCATTGCTACTGAGGACGATAACTACAAATGTTATCAAAACGTTTAGATTTATATAAATACAAATACAACATTAAAAAACCCAAGAAGCTAAATATTTTAAACATTAATTTGAAATTGATAAAAACGTTCACAAATAAAAACTTGACATACCAATTAAGGATCTAGTGACTGCTAACAAAGAAATAGTTTTCGCTTATTAATAACTGTAGTTGTTATTGTACACTGAAAACAATGCGTTCGTTTAATATGATTTTAATTTTAACTACACATGTTAAATTATTGTAACGTTGTGGTAAACCATTTACTTCCATACAGCAAAAACACAGGCATACCACAAGTTAAATTTAAGGCTCATCATTATGCCTTTCTTTAATTACGAGATGCCAAAAACTATTTAATCGGATATTTTCTTCTTACCTACTGAAGTTATTTGGATGTTTATATATCTCAATAGGTTTATGTTGTAAACGAACATAATAGTAAAATTAATAATAATTTTTAAGAACATAATAATGAGTTTGTATTGCCAATATTCCCATATTATCAAATTTAATGTCATGATTTAAGTTATTTTAAGCATGTTCAACTACCGCACACTTCTTCGCTTCGCCCAATCTATAAAATCTCATTATGTTCCTTACATCTAGTATCTAGTATCAGAGCTACCTTTTGTGATCCTAATTTATATTTCCCCACAAGAACAAGATAACTTACATACTCCGGAAGATAATAATGCATTTAGGACATCTTCATCTGACGTTACATGTCCTTTTATCCTTCTTGTAGGTTTAAGAATAGTCCTAGTGCTATGATTAAAATAACTAAAGGTTTAATTACACTAATTTCTTTGACGTGGTTGATAAGATAATTTATGAAGGCTTCTATCTTAACCACAACAAAACCATTAAGGCTACCCATTGCTACACTAGAGATTATTATTCCACTAAAGATAAGTAATTGTAAAACAGTTCTGAAAAGGAATTGTTATGAGCTTTGCAAGAATATGATCAATAGATTTAATAGTTTCGTTTAGAGTAGGAGCGTTTTTAAAAAGGCACTGTGTTGAAAAATGGATAACTACTATTTCAGCGGTTTGGTTTAAGTGGCACTTTAACGGTTTTACATCTAAGTTCATTCGCTGCATCAAAAAGTTAAAGATTTAATATAACTCTCAACATGGGAAATTATATCTTCAAGAGGTATTTCTCTTGATGCTATTGCATACTTTCCGCCCTTAAAAAGCGCTTCAATAACATCATCTGAAAAAACCTGATCAGAAAGGTTTATAACTAATTTCTGATTATCAAAAGATGGTCTATTACTTCATTGCCTGTATACTTTCCATTGCCATTCTAAGATAGTACAATTAAAGAATTGAAACGATTCTTCTATGCTCAAGAGACTGTATTTCAGGAGCTAGGTATGGGTCATTTATAATCGTAATCGCCCTTCTTTAAATACGGTCAACGATATCGGGAGAGTATTGGGTAGCACCGACCAGAGGTGGGAACTACTGTCTAGACGAGGTCGAATTTAGGCCTTATGCAGCAGAAAGTGTGGTCGTAAGGTAAAGTACTGCTTAGATCTGTCGAAAATCCTATTTTACGAGCAACTACTTTAGTATAGTGAAGAGTGCTGTCGTCAGCAATGCAATGGATTGGGTCAAATTAGTCAAAAATGTAATCACCCAGTTGACGTTTTGTAATGTCAGTAATGTTTGTAACTGTCACATAAATCATTCTGTTTTGTTTATATTTCATAGTCATTTTAAATATTGCGATTTTGAAATAGCATTTGTTATAAAAAATCCATCTAAGTTTGATCAAAGTGCGGTCATTCAATTTTTGTGTGCTGAAGGTTTGCAACCATTTCCAATTACAGACAGTTTGTGAAGAAGCATCTTTTGCCTATCCAACTGTAAAGAAACGGTGCCGAAAGTTTAGAAATGGTAAAGATGAAACAAAGATGTGCCGCAACCAGGTGCATTGTTTACTGCATCAACAGACACCAATATAGCGCACGTGGACGGTTTGATTAGAGAAAATGGTTGAATATCAATCAGAACGATATCACAAAATATTGATGTGATCTGTCCATAATATCGTACAGAAACTGGTTTACAGAAAAATGTGCGTAATGGGTTCCTCGTCTTTTGTCTGCTGAGGATCAAAAATGTTTGCAGATGGGTTTGTCTCCGCAACACCTTACGGAGTATGTACAACAAAAATAGTGGTAACTTTCTTTTGTCCATAGTTAATGGAAACGTTCAAAGTCACCACTACCAAAATTGTTTAAGGCACAACCTTCCGCGGGCAAGGTGATTTTTTTACAAAAAAAGACCATTTCTGATAGAACTTAAAGAACACAGAGTGAATAATCATGTAAATCTATTCAACGAAGCCTTGTATAAGCTTCATCGAGCAACTCGTCTTAACTAAAACGTCCAGGAAAGCTTTCCAATGGTGTCATTTTGCTTCGCTACAACGCGCGTCCTCATGTCTCAAAACTTCGTGAAAAAAAATTTGAAAAGAAAAAACCGGAGGGATTAGAAAATCCGCCCTACAGCCTAGGTATTGAGAGGTAGACGCTTTGAATCGGACGCTGAAATACAAAACGCCGTCAAGGAATTCTTCAACCAGCAGCCACAAGAATTTTACGAGCAAGGTATAAATCGGTTGGTGAAGCAGTGGGATATGCGCCTTAATTGTAGAAGTGATTATTTGTAAATTTATTTCCGAATATATTTTTTATAGACCAAAGGTGAAAATTGAACAAACCTAGTACATCAAAATAATTGTAATTTTGTGGGAAATGTCGCGTTTTGGTTTTGCACAAACTGCAAAAGCCTAACAGTGATGCCGTTAATGATATTGTGTAGCATTTCAAATGGAATACTGTTTACCACTTGCCTAGTTCGGTAAAGAACACTTGTTCTTGTTTCATGGCAGGTTATTACAAAATATCAAAAACAAACTAGTTTTACTATTTTTTCTAAAATATTCTATTGTGTAAGCAGTACATCTTTAGAAAAAAAGGGTTACAATTAGTTTGTTTTTCATATTTCTAAAATCTAGGAGAATGTTCAATTTTATAAAGAAAAACGTGTCGGTAAAGTAGATTATGGTTGACTGATTTTTAAATTCGTATTCGTAGATGGTTTTGGTGCTTTAACGAATTGTGTTTGTAAACTTGGAAATTGAAGTATGTTCAAAGTACTAAATCTAAAGTCAAATCTCTTCAGTCAGCAAGCCAGCTCAATTCGGTTGTCTTTAGAATGACATGTCCAAAATGAACACGTTTGTAGCAAACGGGTGTATATATATATATATATATATATATATATATATATATATATATATATATATATATGGCGATTTACGAAGACCGCGTATTAGAGGATTTTCGACTTTCAGCTGGATTATAAAATTCAAATTAGGTATGCTGTCATAATCGATCACGTCCGCTTCACGTAAAATATTTTTATTGCCAATAGTCGGTATCAACTTTTTTATTTAAAATGAAAACCTGCATTCCTTCTCACGTAGTTCGATTCGCCTTGTAAGTTTAGACCACTTAAGTTATATTAACTTATCTATTATAGTTTTTGACATTTGTCAAATGTGTATCTCCCAACTGTTCTAAGTTAGGTAAGAAAATGTGTAGAGTATTAGCCTGAAGTCCGGTTAAAATCCTTATGCCCCATCGATGGCTCCATTTTGTACTGTTTGGAGACCTAAGTGATTTTCAAATGTGACATTCAAAAATTGTCGAGAACCCCGTTTTTTCAAATACCCCTACTATTTTTTTACGCCATTCGGAAGAAAATTAAGTTTTAGGGCGGTACTTACGCATTCCCTATACCTAAGTCCCACCTCTATCGAGTTATTCAATAGAAATCAAGAAATGATTTACATAACCAACGCATTCTTTGTTTTTCGGATATCCATCGAAACAAAGGTAATTGTAATACTTTAATTCACAATGTGGGTTCTTATTTAATTAGATAAGGCAAGTTGGTAACGAACAAGCACATTGCTGACATAACTGTAACGTAAATGTTCAATACGACCACCATTGTTGTTCAGGCATTCTACTATTCTAATGTTAATAGACAGCGTAACGCGTTTGATTTCGTTGGGATCGAGACTGTCTATAGTACGTCTAGAAAGTATTTGGAAAGAAGAATGCTCAATTGTAATTATTCGGTATATATTTTTAGTACTTAACTAAACGTCGAGGTACACCCGAAACTAGGTCACCGCCATAATGTTTGGTGATGGTGATCCAGGCCTGTAAAACTGTAAATCTTCTTTATTTTGAGGCGCTGTTCGTTGAACTTCAATCTTCATTAGTCCCCATATGTTTTCAATGGGACTAAGATTTGGTGGAACTGCTGGCCACGGAATTTCTGTCAATTGTTCTTGCAATCCAAGCTTGAGTATAAGCAGAAGTATGGCATTTTGCATTATCCTGTTGAAAGCGCCACCCCTCTGGATATAAAGCATTATCCGTTTCAAGAAGAAAACCATTTAGGATGTCACAATATTTTGCACTATTAAGAGTGCCATCGACTATACAGAGAGGTGTAGCACCACGCTGATATCTAGCTCCCCAAACCACTATTTTAGTGGGAAATTTGGAAATTTGAACGGTAACATTTTCTTTTGATAGGATTTTTAGATGATTTGCACCAAGCTGGAAAAAACTTTCGTCAGATATAAAAAGATTACCAAGATTATCTTCTTGAAAACGTTGACAAAAATCTATTCTTCGTTGTCTTTGTAGAGGTGTCATTACAGGGATTTCTTTTGGTTTCCTTGATATGCAGCCTTATCTTTTCAGTGACATGCGAACGGTTTCCGGACACACTTTTACTTTTCGTTGATTTGCAAATCTGTTAGCCAATTTTCGAAACCCTAGGCGAGGATTTTGTCGTCCTAATGCCACTATAGCGTTTAAATTGTTTCCTCCAATCTTACGTGGTCTTCCCGAAACTGGTTTATGCCCCATATCTGTGCCATTTTTTATCCTCTCGATTGTTTCATAAACTGCACTTTTTCTTAATTCAGTCAATTGCACTAATTTCGAAAACCGTTTCTATACAAATATTCTACCTCTTTTCTTTTTTCTACTTGCGACACTTTTTCACAAATCTTAAGCCTGTTGATAATCAACAATATTTGACATGATGATGTTGTCATGCAATTTTGGCCACGGTCTATTATCGGGACAAGCTACTTGATTGCTCACATGTGTCTTAGAATGTTACAAAAAAGTAATATATATATATATATATATATATATATATATATATATATATACATATATATAAACGTGTGTGTGTGTGTGTGTGTGTGTGTGTGTGTGTGTGTGTGTGTGTGTGTGTGTGTGTGTGTGTATGTATAAATTAGAAAAAAATATAAAATTCCAGATACTTTCTAGACGGACTAACTATACATTGCGAATTGCTGTGGAATAGATCAAATCTTGTACCCTAGCTCAAATATAAAAGTCTAACGGTTTTCGATCTCCCCACCAACGGTCATCGAACAAGGATATCAATAGTTGTGTTGTGCGGTAGAGCTCCATCCATTTGGTGCCATGAAGGCAGATGTCATGAAGGAAGATGTTTTAACACATTTTGAATAGTTTCTAAGTATCTTTCACTATTCAAACTTCCATCATACATAACATAGCGTACCGGTTGGTTTATTACCACAAAAAACATATTTATTCGAAATTGTAGTTGATTCTCAACCTCGAGCCCAAAATGCCTATTTCACCAATTGTAAACTCCCTGCTGATAAAACTTTGCCTCATCAGCTCAAATTATGTTTTATAAGAATCTGACGTACTATTGTATTTTTCAATCCTCTAAAAGTTTATCCTAGGGGGCTTGTCGCCAGGGTGTAGTTTTTCCAGTAGTATGAATGAAAATGAATGTAGCTTATGACTGTGTAAAATGGTTTGTATTGTAAAGTATGAAAATCCCAATTCCAAAAACGCCATTCGTATTGATGCTTAAGGATATGCCTGAAATATCCGAGAATGGTAACTTAATCGCCATTGCCAGTTAGTGGGTCTAACAACTTTCCCAAAATTTATAAAATTATTTCTCAATTATGACAACTTTCCCTGAGTCATGCTTGGTAAGCGAAGATATTTGAAATTAAAGACACAAACAGTTCGCTAAATATTTTTTTTGTACATACTACGCATTACAAACAAATACAACAGAACTTGGTTTGGATAATTTAGCTTTTTGGAATTACTTTTAATTACGTGTTAGCACAATTCGTTTTCACTTTGACAGTTTATCAACTACTTATTTACAGTTTTCTTTTGTTTCCATGGCACACTCCATAAAGCAAATATTCTCTTGAAGATGTAAGGCATTTCTTGACTTTTATTGAATAACCCGATAGAGGTTGAGGTTAGGTATAAAGAGTTCCTGACAATTTTTGAATGCGACATTTTAAAAACACTTACGTCCATATGGTACAAGATGGAACCATCCATGGAACATCAGGAGTTATCCTGAACTTCCAGCTAACTGCTCCACAAATTTCATTTCCTAAATGGTTTGCGAGATACGAATTTCTTCATAAAACACTACGGCGATAAATGTTACAGAAAAATTGTCAAAAACTATAAAAGGTAAGATAACATAACTTAGGTAGACTAGACTCGGAATTAGAAGGCGAACCGAACTATTTAAAAAATGTAGGTTTTTGTTTAAAATAAAAAAGTTGATATCGGCTTTTGGCAGACTCATTATAGCTGGAGGAATAATATTTTAGGTAAAACGGAAATGTTCTGTTATGACAGCATTCCTAATTTAAAGTTTGTGATCTAGTTAAAAGTTGAAAAACCTATGATTCACTGTCTACGTAAATCACACTGGCGCTGACGTAACGTTGCTCAAAAATTTTGAGTTTTTATCGTGTTTGTTATTCCGATGACCATTGACATTGTTATGATATACTAAATTATGTTGCTACTTAATAATGCAGTTGCCAGATTTTTTATAACTATTCTGAAAATTCATTTTCACGGGAATGCAACCTTAGCAACAATTCTAATTATTAGTAATAGAAACCCAATAATTACATTTCTAGTAAATTACAACTAATTTAGAAGTTATTTCAAATTAAGCAGTGCCCTTTGAAATTGTTAAAAGCGTTGATAAATGTCCTTTTACGTCAAAATTAATATATATATATATATATATATATATATATATATATATAGTGTGTGTGTGTGTGTGTGTGTGTGTGTGTGTGTGTGCGTGTGCGTGTGCGTGTGCGTGTGTGTGTGTGTGCGTGCGTGTGCGTGCGCGTGTGCGTGTGCGTGTGCGTTTATCATAACTTTTTGAAGCGTCAGATGCACTATTGATAATAATTTTTAAAAACTATTACCATTTACGAAAACGATAACTGCAATTGTTCTTGAAACGTTGAAATTTAAAAAAAATTAATAAAAATTCACGATTACATACCCAAAAGATAAGTATTTTAGTTATGAGTGTGAATCGTTAAAGTCTGCATTTCTAAACCTTATGTAAGTAGTCATATCAAAATGGAAACATAAATTATTAAGTACTTCTAATATAACGGTGACATTCGTGTTTTACCAATGTATATGAAACGTTTGTGTTTAATTAATATAAATTTAAATCAAATAAGGTATTTTGTATTGAAGTGAATATCAAATCATAATTGTGCATATTATATCGTGTAAAGAGAAAACGTATATTAAATAAATAAATTTAACCAAGTAGAGTGCATGTAATAATTGTTACTCCTTAACAAAATAAAAATTATTATAAGTCTATATGTTGAATTGATTACATGCGTTTTGTATATTTACTCTAAGACGAAACATATCAACACCGCAACTCCTTAACTCACGTCAGTTGTAGTTAATACTCGACAACACAAGCATAACAAATTTATGTTCTAGCGACATGATCTTTTTATTTTAAGAAACTAGCAGTTTATGACCTTAGTTAATCGAATTCGTTATCATTTTGATTGCTTAACTAAACATTTCAGTTACTCTTTCTCATTCAGAACTGTCCTAAAATTTACATTTTATAACATCGGGAACAAAATAAATTATTTTATCGTCAACAGACTAATAAACTTTTAATTATTACTGTCAATTTCGATAGTTTAAGTTGCCTTTTATTTGTGCACTATTCGAATCACATGCGCATTGCGCCATTATTTGTTGCAACCTAATAATGAGATAGCAGTTGAAGCTAATAATGAAGCTAGGACAATGTGCCTTTGATAGGAAATCTGAGATAGAAAAAATCTGTCAAAATGATGCACACTTGTTATCAGTCATCAATCCGAAGGATACGTATTGGGCTCTTGAAGATAAAATAATAGTATATTGTGTCCGATGTGTAAGATGATCAATATTTCGCTCTATTTTGTAGTTTCGGCTGTCGTCTCGTCTGCAAAACTTGAGTTCAACAATGATAAACTTACACGTCTTACATAATAATCTACTATTCCATTGCAATTTTACAAATTTTTAACGTGCAACCACACCATAGTAACTTCTGTATTTTCAGATAAGATAATGCGCTCAAAAATTGAAACACGTTTTGAACCCCTGGGAACTGTAGAAGTGGATGGGTACACAATTCCAGTAAAATTTAGATTTTGATACTAAAACCTTCATTTAGCTGTAGAAAGGCCAAGATGATTTCAATAATAAGTTGTATAATATAAGGTTTCTCACGCATACAGAGCCTGTAATACGTTTATAATTCATACATCAACTTTAATTGCGTTCTCTCTTGAAAATTCCTTAAAATTTTTAAGTCGTACTCTATAGGAGAAAGTACATACGTATATTGAACTGCAATTATGGTACGAAAACTAACAAATAGGAAGGTCGTTATTGCAATTTGAAGATCTTTATGTTTTTAATATAACCGTAATAGTAAGGATGATGTATCGTTTATCGTAATAAAAAATTATTCAACTGTTACTTTCAGGCTTCAAAATCTGGAACACTGTAACACCATCACCATACAGAGCAGCAGTAAACATCATCAAGGACCAACGAGGATCCTATCCGCCCCTAATTACGATTGCTCATCTGTTGAAATGCGTTCAGTGTTGATTTTATTCTTGTGTTGGGTGTATTTTTTCACAGTTACGTTTAATATTACACTCGTTCTTAAATTCAACGAACTCACTGAGTAATCAGTGGCTCAGCGGTAAGTAAAAGGTACCAAAGTTCGAATCTGAGCTGAGAGTTATCAAGTGCTTGGGGAAAAAATCATAACATATGAATTCGACTCAAGTGCGAAAACAATTCTTCTCAGGACGAAGCCTGGTGACGTAAGCAGAGTCCGTTTCACAAACGTCGCGCCCAAAAATAAAAATTGTGGAAATAGGCCGATTAACTCAACTAATAAGAAATCACTGTTACAAAACACTTATAATACACAACTGACATTATGGTTCAATCACACATAAGTCCCGCTGGAAACTTCGATTTGCCCGACTTGAAAGGACACCACACTAAACTTATGAATTTTGGCCCTCGATTAAATTGTCTTTAATTTCAAAATGTTTTAGCTTTTTACTCACTGATCAAAAAAAGTCTCCATAGGCGCAAAGCTCTAAACACTATATTTTTTTATGCTACGAGCAGTTGAAACTCAGCATTTCAGCGATATTTAAGTTATTTTGATAATTATTTTTATGAACCTTACAAAAGGGAAATTATTAAATTATTAACAAGAAAACGGTCTCGGCGAACGCCCTCGAGCATTTTTTTGTTCTTAGGATCGAAAAGTCCACTTTTGAATCCTCTGACATGGTACATAAAACAATAGGTTGCGCTTGGCGCGCTAGCGCCCACGGACGTAATGTATTATTCTAATATTATTATAATATTGAAATGAAATTAAAAAAATAAAGAACATTTACTTGCTGTACACAATATAGTATTTTATGAAAGTAGATATTATAAAAGTTTCTTACAATATCGTTTAATTTATTTTATTCAAAAAACCACTTATATAATTGAAAACCAATCGTTAAATGAAATCAAAACCAATTTATTTATATAATGGATGTATAGTGCATAACTTCAAGTAATGGGAAAATTCATTGTTAGGAAACGTGGCTTTATTGTAGTTGGTATATTATATATTTAACAAATGACGAATTTATATGAATTATTATTGAATTACAATATTTTCTCTGGCGTGAGTTTTTGTGATCCCCGTTTACTTAATTATTAATGATTAATAACGTCCACATGAATATCGTGATCTCCTCTATGAGAAGCCTTCATTGTTGTGTGCAGAAGACTATCATCTGGATACTTAACATTTTGTTCATGGCGCGCACATCCAAGATAGCAGAAAATGCTTGCAACTTGTGGACGTGTTACAAGGGTTCTCGCTCCAGATTGACATGTGCAATAATACCCTTCTATAGAATTGTTTTCTTCTTGAATATCCTGGTTGACGTATTAGATAAAAACTTGATGCCTCGTAACATTGCGGAATCTAGAACAAACTCTCCGTCTGATGAAACAGTGTATCAAGTTGAAGTTCACCGTTTCCATTTCTGTGCAATTTATCTTGAATATATGCGCTGACGAGCGTAATCTGGTACACTCATATTGGCGAATCACGCAGGTAGTTGACATCTAGTCTTGGAAAACAATGTAACTGATTATCCAATCTTCCCCAAATAGCACGTGTGTAGTGTAAGCTGTCAACGTCTACTCGTGTTTGTACAACATTGGCATCTTTAGCTAGGTGCAACATCTCTCTAGCAAGCTGAAGAGTCACTCCTCCCATAAGAATAAGAGGATGATACCGATTTATAATGGCCCTGTCAAATCTGTGGTAATCACCAACATGTTTCGCATTTTGGATGTTAAAAGTGTGATCGAAGAATTTACAAATCGACTAACCATCGGTGTTTTGTTATTAAACGTGTATCGTTTGCTGCTTCTGTGGTTAGTTGTTGTTCACCACGCCCTAGTAATGCTGGCATTTTATGCTGAATTCCCAATTCCTTTAAACCGGTACAATATCTCTATAGCCCTGATCCACCCAATTATATCCCTATCTTGAAGCCATTCTCTTAAATTCTGGACATCTCTGTCACATTCATCTCGAAGAATTGCAGTATCGTTGTTGTGAGCACCTGAGAAATATGGTCCCAATATTGACAACGTGTATCCATCATTAGCTACATTTAATGTGGGTTTCAGCAAGTGCGTTACCTTATGCAGCGAATACGATTGTCGTAATACACGAAAATTACTACTATTGTTAATGTATACGTGATATCGATTTTTGAACACTCAAGAATCTGTGATAACTCCAACCTTACTCCACATCTTCTAGGCTGCTTTCTTACCCGTTTATAAAACATCAATCTTTCTCCACTCGGTTTGTCTAATAATTGTCTAATAGCATTTGATGTTCCAAATTCCTCTGTTACTCACAAATTTGTTTTATCTTGTACTGATTTAAGTCTGTTAAATGGAGAGGTTTGCCAGACTCGTTTGCAACGTGGTGTATATATTGTTTTGAATCGTCCATATCGTCGGACGTTGCTCATTCAATATTTATACGTTCTCAAAGAACAAACCCATGTAGGTCATTTTTGTTCTGACCCTGCTGCAATAGAGCTTGTATTAACGCAACATCTTTTAAAAATAGATCTTGTACCAACTGGACATCCAATAAAGCAGTCGAGTGTTAAAAGTGCTATCACTAAAGCTAAACATACCTGCATCAAGTTCGTGTCTTAATGATTCTAGAAAAGTTGTGTCCCAATTAACTCCTTATACGCTACCATTTTCGCATATCAGGATATCAGTAGGCTTGATTCCAATAAGCCGACTGGCCTAAATAGTGTGCCAACCATTATCTTAAATAAATATTCCTCCAAAGCAGTATTAGTTCTATTGAAACACTATTAGATCTGTATGTCCTCTGAGTAATTTTTGCATCATATAAGTTAGCAATTGTTCAACCTATTTGCCAAAAAAGGCGACAGAACCAACCCACCCCCCATAACTCCTACCAACTAACTTACGTAAGCTAAATATGGTATAGGTCTAATGACTAAACAGGTAGGACCAATTACGCTCTGGGGAGGAGTTCCGGGTATCTTGGAGAAGATAAAATAAAGGTATCACAAAAACATGTATATTCATGTTCATTGCGGATAAGGAAAAAAACTATCGCATACTACAACAGGAATAACAACGCAAGTAAAATACAAGTGTTAGCTATAAGTACATAGATCATTACGCACTTAAACACTATTCTTATTGAAGGACTAAAAATTAATAAATCAAAGTGGTAGTATTATAGCGTTAGCCCAGTCGTACACACTTTGTAATTAATGAACCAGAGGTAACATATTTCAAACCTTGCACGCAAACGGTATTCCACCGACTAACATACTTTAGTTATACAGGGATCATTTCAGAAAGGTGGCTTTATGCACTTCTAGCCCTAAGGCCTCCTACGCTTCACTATAATTACATAGAATAATCCTTGTTAAATATGTCACATTTAAGTATGAAAAGACAAAACAAAACACATCAAGAGAAAAATCACGTCACAATTACTAACATGATTGTGACGTAATACTAGATTTTCTTCTTACATTTTCATGACATTAATAATCTTATACTTAATTTGTTCACTAACACTAAAATTAAAACCAGTTATCTAAGTGCCATGCTAAAAACCTTACAAGTTGTAAAATATGAATGTTATATACAGGGTGTCCGGAATTGCAGTGTCCAAACTTTAACAGCGTATTCTGTGTCCCAAATAAGCCCGAATTTCCTATATAAACATATGTCGAGAAATGCTTCGTTTTAGAAATAAAATAAATAAAATAAAATAAAATTTCGAGCATCAAATAACATTTTTTGGTGTAACAGATTTTTTAAATGTCTATCAGGGGCATCTGTACGGTATTTGAACTGAATAATATTGAAGAAAAAAATGGTACGCCACTGCTTTTTCTGAAAATAAAAATTACTTTTGAAATATCCATTTAATTTAGAGCAAATGTTTCCATACGACGTACCATTTTCGTGTAAAAAAATAAAAACTATTTTCATGTATGGCCAAATTGCCAAAATTTCAATGAATGTTAATTTCAGTAGCAAAACTTGTAAAATGGTAATTAGAGTTAATTCAATTTCTAAAATGGTACATCATTTTAGAAAACTACTCTTTATTAACTAAGTTCGTAAATAATTTTAGAAAAACTAGAATTCACAACTTTCACTAAGCTTAGATCGTGAACAATTTTACAGGGTACTATTACTATTATTAACGAATAAAGAATAGTAATGTGGTCCCTAAAGTTTACAATAATTACTTAAAATGAACTTCAACTTTTTAAAACTGTGTTTGGAATCTAATATATAGGTTTCCGATACTCATTTCTTGCATTCCGTTGAGTTCATAACTTCTGAACAACGTGTGTACTGTATTGACCATCGCTCATCCACTGTCGAATCTTGGTATACCATGACTGCATTTTTATGACAATTGAACAGTTGCTACATGTCTTTAAAGTACGACAGATGAGTTTTATAAGTAAATAAACTTGAGATACTTCCAGTTTGTACGAGAAAGATAATTATCACTGTAACAAGAAATTTGAAAATGGTATTTTTCAGTAACTTTGAGTGCGCTAAGATTCATTTCGTTTATGGTGTATGTAATGGAAATGCAAATGCAGCAGTACGGGAAAACCAACAAAGATTGCCAAATAGAAGATTACCTTGCAAACCAGTCTTCATTAAAACATGTTTAATTTTCAGGAATATCGGACTCAAAAGAATCCGAGAAGTGAAGGTAGGTGAAATAAACGACATCGAAACGAAATTTTAAAAAAGTTTGACAACAATAGAACCTTAAACCTATGAAGAGCAGCTCACCATCTACAAGGCAACGCTGTTTTTGTTTCTAGAAATAAGGTTCATCACGTTTTGAGGCAAAATCACAGGAAGTCATTTCAGATGCAGCCAGTTCAAAACTTGCAACTTGGTGATACCGATAGACACGTTGGTTTTTACGCAAAGTAGAGGAAGAAATTTATTGACTGATGAAGCTACATTTACATGAAGTGGCTCAGTAAATTACCACGATTTACGAATCTGGAGTCATGAGAATCCAAGTACGCACCAGAGCATTTCAACACGAATTTTCTGTTAATCTTTGGTATGGTGTAATAAATGGATTGTTTTTGTGGACCCCATATTTTACCACCACGCCTAAATGGACAATTATTTAGTGATTTCCTGCGAAACGAGTAATTTGAATATCTAGAAGATATACCCCTAGATCTTAGAAACGAAATCTGTATTGAAATGGGCGGGGCTCCCGCATTTTGCGCTTGTAAATCGTGAGTGGTTAAATAATAATTATCCAGAACGGTGGATTGGACGATTAGGAACTAGCGCCTGGTCACCACGTTCCTCTGACCTTACCCCTGTCGACTTCTTTGTGTAAGGTTATTCGAAAAACCGCGTTTATTCGACACCAGTTGATAGAAGGCAAGAAATAATTCTAAGGATATGCCTGTGAAACTTTGCGAGCCAATACTAATTTCAGAAGCAACGCCACTGACTCAGTTAAGCGCAGATGCCGAAAATGTATCGAAGTTGGAAGAGCCATTTTGAGCAATTATTGTAAACTTCAGGGATTATTCGTTAGTGAACAAAATAATTTAATAGTGCTCTGTAAAATTTTTCACGATCTAAGTTAATGAAAGTTGTGAATTCTAGTTTTTGTGTAATTATTTACGAACTTAGTTAATAAAGAGGAGTTTGTAAAATGATATACCATTTTAAAAATTGAATTAACTCTAGTTACCGTTTTACAAGTCTTGCAACTGGAATTAACATTAATTGAAATTTTAGCAAATGGCCATGCATGAAAATAGTTTTTATTTTTTCACGCGAAAACGGTGCGTCGTACGAAAAAAAATCAAGGGATCAAGTTTGCTCTAAATTAAATGGAGATTTCAAAGATAATTATTATTTTTAGAAAAAGCAGTGACGTACCATTTTTTTCTTCAATAATGTTCAGTTCAAGTACCGTACGGACGCCACTGGTATATATTTTAAAAAATCTTTACGCCAAAAAAGAATGTTCTTTTATGCTCGATAGATGTGCATTAAATTTTATAGAGATATCTAGAGTAATATGAAAGGTATGATAAAAAAATGTTTTTCTTAAAACTTTAACACCCTGTATTTCGAAAACGTAGTATTTCTCGACATATGTTTAGATTAGAAATTAGGGCTTATTTTGGACGCAGAATACGCTGTTAAAGTTGGGACACTGCAATTGGGACACCCTATATTTCATTGTCATATTGGAAAATGTTTAATAAACCATAAGAATTCTTATTTTTCAATTTAAATCAATAAATTACTTCAAAATTTTGTAATAGATGTTAACCTTACAATAGATATTTATTGTAAAAGGTGTTTGGATAGCATTTTATCCACGCAGGAAAAACACGAGAACTCCATTTCGAACGTTTAATTTTCTTAAGTGGATACAATACATCTAAAACACGCACCCAACGTTTTGTCCACAATCACCACATTTATGGACTGGAATTAATCGAAATTTAATTAAAAAATATTCGTATTCGTAAAATAAAACGTGGAGGATTTATCATACTGACTGGTTGTTATGGTACGTGGTGGATTGCAAAAAAAATTGTGAAGGTTTGAAAAACGCAAGGAAGTGATTGTGTTCTTTTTGTAATTCTTGAGGAAGCGTAAGAACCAACTCTCCAATTATTGCATACAAAATCCACTAATTTCATTAGATGTACAAGGATCAGAAGTGACATTATTTACGCTGACATCAGATTCTTCATTTTGTTTACTACTTTTGTCATCAACTGAGACGACCACATTTTCTTTAGTACGAAGTTGACCCCGTAATAAGTACAGAAGTATCTCATAAGAACGTTCACTTACAACTAATTTGAAGTCTCAAAGTTCTTGAATATATATGTCTCTATAGAAACAAGTTATAACTTGTATTTTTCATATATCGGACGTATAGGTAAAAATTGCGAAGATTATTCATAATTTCGAACACGACTAAACAAGTTCTGACTTGCAGTAATCTCCTAAAAATTACCACAATAATAGTAAAATACATTGTTTTATCTCAACGTTGTAATTATTTTTGTTGTACAACCTCGAAACTGATTATGAATACATGAACGGTCAAAATGACGGTTAAGGCAGTTATACAAATACTACAAAAGAACTCTAAAACCCCTTAATTTTCTTAATATATTCTTTTATATTCGAGAAGAACATAAAAATCTAGAAAACGTTATATTACCTCAATACCGTAACTCCAAGCACAACGGAGAAATAACATTTTAAAGAAGGCACGCGGTCAAATTGACCGCCGCGGCAGTTCTAGTGTTAAAAGTTTGTTTTTTGTTTCTGCGGCCTACTACTAAATATTGATGAGATACTCCAAGACAAAGCGCTAGATGGCGGTATTTGTTAATTGAGTGCATTTTATTTAAAAAAACTTGCAAAATGAAATATTTTCTACCTACTGTGTAAAATTAATAAAATTAGTTTAAGGAAGTTAACCAGTTTAATGTAATCAAAATAGCAGTTTTATACACCCCAATAAGATTGGAAAACTGATGTGAAGGCATTAAATACCTAATATTTTTGGATTTAAAGCCAAACTTTTGATTTTATTTGATATTTACAGTGTGAGCCACATTAAAATTAAACTT
Source organism: Vesta saturnalis (assembly GCA_036346205.1). Taxonomy (NCBI): domain Eukaryota; kingdom Metazoa; phylum Arthropoda; class Insecta; order Coleoptera; family Lampyridae; genus Vesta; species Vesta saturnalis. The sequence goes on along the minus strand of JARFJB010001119.1, from coordinate 3,125,600 downwards.
TGAAATCGCTAAAACTCTAAAACTAACAATAATATTAAAATAAACCTTGTATCATATTTATGGCAAATTTAATTTACTTTTTGATTTTGGTGTAACAAATCCTACATCATTGCAATTAAACTTTTAAAGGAAAAGCCTAAAAACTTTGTTATTGCTAGCGACTGTGATAGACATTAAAATTTAAAAGCCCTATTGGCTTATCAACATTTATCCAATTCGGCTCAGCAAAACCAAACTTCGTCAATTAAAGTTAAAAAAATCTTAGTTCCGCTATAACTTTAAAACGAGCAAGGATATTAACTCGCGGTTTCTACGTTTTTCTTTTAGAATACCAATATAACGCGATTTAAATTTTTGGAGTAAAATGAAAAAAGCCGATATTATAACAAATTGCGCCCTCCTTTATTAGGAACGATTGTACAAATACTTGCACCAACAGTAACCTTTCCCCGACGGTAGCGACTTCAATCAAAGCTTAGCACACTAGAACTTTAGGTTTTGATTATATTTGCTCTAATGCATCTGGAGATAGGGATCTAGTCTATACATTTAAATTACGTGAATCGTGAATCAATCCTCTACTTTTTGAGTTATGCTCCTGAAAAACCTTGTATAAAAAAAGTGCTAAACTTAAAATACCAAACCAAAATTTTTTTGAAAAAAAGTAATATTTAATTATGTTTTAAGTTAAAATAGTTGTTACGCAAATAATTGAATCTATTTATCTTCATACTATTGCTTTGTTTTGACCATGTTGCTAAGTTAATTAATGGGTTAACTGAATTATAATGCGTTTATTAATAAAAGTGGATTTTACTTTCACATCTCGTTCATTAATGTTTAATTTTATGTACTCTTTCTGCATAATGATCGTAGTGTAAATGCTTTGGGCAATAGATAAACCTTTTTAAGAATTCATGTTCACAACTCTCCCATTTATTTTTTAAGATTACGTTTTAAGAACTGTGCTTTGGAACTCATTTGTAATTTTCATAACATGATAAGCTTAAAAAACTGTTATTTAACTTAATAAAAATAGCTTGCAAAATATTTTCAGGTTTCAGATATTTTCAGCGAATTATTCTTGCGAATAATGTGTTAAACCAATGGAAAATCTCGTCCTAGAGATTTTATAAAATATTATGTAAAAGTTGATTCCCATTTAGCTTTAGTACGTATATTTTTAAATTTCATACTATATTGAACAAAAATTGAAAAACTGTAAGATAAATAAAAATAACTAGACATTGTATTTGACATTGTGTGTATTATTTATTGAAACAAGAATAACGTTGTGTTATACATGAATAAAACAGTATTTTCAACTGCATGATTTGTGTACTGCTTTTAATAAGTATAACATTTCTCTCCATTTAGTGACTTTAATTTATTTCCAACGCATCTTAGAAATATTATTGTAGCGTTTGAACATTTAGCCTAAGATGTGTGATCTTATCAGTTATTAAATAAGTTTTTGTCACAATTTGTGTTACGAGGGTCACTATTTATATTTTGAGCCTAACAATGAAAAAAACAGTAGGATCTCATTGAAAGTTGCTTTCTTGTTTTTCGTAATATTCTCCTTTATGATTAATACAGTTTTGCATTCGTTCGAACCATTTGTCATAGCATTTCTTCCGCTTCTTCCGCCGACGAAAATCGTTGTCCACGCAATTTATTCTTGACATTCGGGAACAAGAAGAAGTGATTGGGTGCCAAATCAGAGCTGTACGGCGGATGACCCATCAATTCGATCTTTTGAGTGTTCAAATAATGGGTTGTTGGACGAGATGTGTGAGATCTCGCATTGTCGTGATGAAGAACAATCCGACGCTCTAGTTTGTTTTCCGCATTTCCCTAAAGACTTACGGCAAACAAATGGTTGTGTACCATTCAGAATTGACCGTTTTACGTTCCTCTAAAGGTACAGTTGTCACATGATCAGTTTTTCAGAAAAAACAGGCGACCATTTGTTTCGATGTGCTTCGAGGGCGAACAACTTTGTTGGATTTGGTCCAATTTGAAACATCAACAAAGTCGACTGCTGTTTACGTTCCGGCTCATATGCATGTATCCATAATTCATCACCTGTTACAATCTTATATACGTCTTTTGATGCACGGCTATTGTATTTCTTGAGGATTTGTGTGCATCAATCGACCTGAGCATCTTTTTAAGGTTTCGTCAAATTATGTAGGATCCAACCAGACCAAACCTTTTTCATGGTTAAACGATAATGTAGTATTTTATATATTCTGGTGGAACTAATACCTAGGGTTCGCTCAGTTTTACAGTATGTCGCATGTGATCTTGCATTATTAGTTTTTGCACAGCATCAATGTTTTCTTGAATAACAACTGATTTTGGACGACCATCGCGACTTTAGTCAGTGAGCAAAAGGAGTACACGATTAAAGTCGTTATGCCAGTGTTTTACAGTAGCAAATGATGGAGCTTCATCACCAAATGTGGAAGTAAGCTGATCTACGCACTCTGGTCTTGATAATCCACGTCGAAAATCGTAATAAATCATTGCACGAAAATGTGCACGACCTAATTCCATTTCTTTCCTGACACGCAATATTCAAGTAACCGTAAACAATACAAATAACGCTATTGACAAAAAGTTTGAAGTATGTTATTGTCAACAATGTCAGACGTTTCTATGGAAACGTAAAACGGCGCCTAACTGCAATCAGTGTTCCCAAAATATAAATAGTGTCCCTCGCATTTGAATATGTACTATTCAGTTCAAGTTATATTAAACATGTATTAGTTATATGGATACCAAAATAGTTATTTGTTTCATTAGTACAAAAAATGTCAATTTTTGGGACGAGAAATGAAGTTGCCACGCGAGTCCCGAAATGCATTTTTTGTGCGAATACAAATTTTCCCGCCACTTTTATCATGACATTCAGTCATTTATTTGCAATTCACTATGTTTGGGGAACCCGTTATTTATGTCACTATGAGTATAAGACATTAATAATGCTCATTTCATGCAAAATGAGTATTATTCTACTTTTCAGTGAAAAAAAAACTAATCGTGTAGTTTTTAATTAATATTCATTGGATTTTAGCTCTATAAATTTAATTCAAATGTGACAGATGTTAGTGAAATAATGGGGAGATGAATGGTACCACCGGCGATAGCAAATGTCGATATCTGTTCCTAGAAGATATTCACTCAAAACATAATAAATCAGCATACACGTACTTAAAACGAAAGTAAAAAGCAAAATTATATTAAATATCAAATATCACTAAAAATGACGTTTATGATGAACACCCCATGAACGTCATTCAGACGAAGTTGATATTTAGGAAAGGTCAAATGACTTATTGTACTAGGGCAGAAAGCAAATTATTTTTTGTACAGTTGTCATGGAGACACCGAAGAATCCCGAAATCAGCCACTTGTGGTATGAAATACTGTCACTGTGCGCTTTATTTTCTCTAGGGTAATAAACAAATAAGTTAGCGACACGTCTATATTCAACGAGTGGTACTATAGTAACACCAGAATAACATTTTACTTAAACCTTACCCTTACTACTTAGGGCGTTGCACATGGCATTTTGAACATACCCCTCCCCCCTTGAAAAGCGTAAAAACAGCTAACAAGTAACACAATAATACGGACTATTTACATTACTATTTCTACATTAAATGAATTAACACTATCTTAATCCAATTTTGAAAGTTATTCAACATCTATAGGCACAATACACAAGTTTACCACGGCTCTTTTATTCAAACCCTAGCACTTCTCACTGTCACTACTCTTACAACTTGGTCTTCTCCTGGATGTATGCGACCATAATAAAGGGGGTGTAGCGTGATTTTTCACTAACACCATCGTTCCAATCTTTATTATTAAATTCGCCTTACACTACTCTCTTCGCGATTGTAAGTATGAGTATACTAATTGCTCCATCTCTTCCAAATTGCGGTATGCAACTTAACACATCTCCATGTCAAGGAAGTCAGTGGAAGCAAGTCGTTTGGGTTATTGGTTAAGGGAGTAATGAGACGGGAATGTAAAACTGCTTCAATTTCCACAATAATGTGGTTAATTGCTCAAATGTCAAATAACTATTCCCTATAATTTTTTTCATAATCGATTTTACTGCTTTCATGGCGGATGTATGTAGCCCACCAAAATGTGGCGAATTTGATGGAATAAATTTCCATTCAATGGAATGTTGCGAGTATTCAGAATATGCTGAATCTCATAATGATTTGATTATATTTTTTAATTCTTTATTAGCGCCAATAAAATTGGTGCGATTGTCTAAATAAATCGACCTACAAATGCCCCTTCTTCCAACAGATATTTTAAAGGAATTCAAAAATGATGCTGTTAATATGTCACCGACTACCTCCAAATGTACCTCCTTGGTTCAAAGGCACACATACATAAATATGCTTTTACAATCTTTCGTTTCCTGATTCTACCGTCTTTAATGGGAAATGGCCCGGCATAATGAACGGGCGTGTGCAAAAATGGTCTCGAAGAATGAACTCGCTCCAAATGTGCCATCAATGGAGTTATTGAATTTCGTTTAGAAAATCGTGCACACGTGACGCACTTACGTATTACTATTTTAACAGTACTTCGACCATGAAGTGGCCAATATCTCCTACGAAACGTTGCTAAGGTACCATCGACTCCACTGTGCAGATATCGTTTATGTTCTGCGATAATGAGTAAATCTATAAGGGAACTTTCGGAGGGTAAGTTTCACCTACACGTATTAATACTTCCCTATCAATAAAAGGATTCAATAATAATATTTTGTTATTATTGTTTATTGATTTACTTCCTTTCAATGCTGCGAATTCTCGTATGAAATGATCGCTTGAACAAGTAATATGAGCCTATTCAATGATTTTCTGATTCGACTTCAACTAATTGTCCTAAACTATTATTGGTTTTGTTTATATTTATATTATTTACAAATCTTAAAACGAATGACATAACTCGTTGTAATTCTATGAGGCTGGAATATTTTACTAATAACTGAAATTCGTTCAACTCGATACAAGTTGAATGGCGCTGTGTATAACCTGTATGTAACTCGAACAGATCGGATAGCGTTATCGCTTCGCTTAAGAGAAATGTGTTTTTCTTAAGTCAATTTGGGCCTCCCCACCACAATTTATTGTTATTTAAACTTTCAAACCTGGAACCTAGCGATAGTAGATCTGCAGGATTGTCTTGTGAATCTACATGGTACAATTGTGTAACATCACTAACCCTCTGAATCTCTGTTATTCGGTTCGCCACGAAGATTTGAAGTTTATTTGGTTCCGATTTTATCTATGACAAGACTATTGTGGAGTCACACCAATAGTAAACCATTAGAAACCTGGCGTTAAATGATCTTAAAATTTTATAAACTAAGTTACTTAATAATTATTCTAATTTCGGCATAGTGATCGTCTTAAGAGGCGCAATCCTTTTGCGCATAATAAATTAAATGTTTCGTTTTCTGTGATATGCGTATGTAAATACCACAACCATACGCCGACTCGGATCCGTCACAAAATCCATACAGCTCTAACTCCGTATAGTTTAACATAGTAACCTATCTAGGTAAGACAATGCGTTCAATATTTTTTAAATCAATGGTTATGCTCTTTCACTGGGTGCAAATATGTAATGGTGCAGGTTGACGCCAATGTAGTTTTTCTTGGCATAGTCGTTGCATTATCATTTTCGCATTAATTGTAACTGGGCCTACTAAACCTAAGGGGTCGAATATTTTTGAGATAATGGATATAATTGACGTTTTCGTGATTTTGCGTTCGTCAATATTACAGTGTCGTGCATATCTAAAGGTATCAGTGGAGATGTCCCAAACTAAGCCTAGTGTTTTTATGGTCTAATTATCGGAAATGTAATGCTCTTGTAAGTCGCATTAGAAACTGAAACCGTGCTCCTCCTAGAATAGTACTAATATCGCTTATTGTTGGTTCCTGTGATTAAATCTATCCATATGGAAATCTTTTAAAATAGTTCTACTCGCGTTAGGAAAATTTTCGTTGTTATCTATAGCGGGTTGCCAAAATGATGCAGGTGCTGTTATGTAACCATAATGACGAAACTGTTCGGAAGGATCATCTCGCAAAATAGTGTAATCGCGTTGGCTTTTAGCTATTTTTATCTAACCACCTAACAATCGTACCATACATAATTGTATTTCTAAATCGCAATACAATTTCTTAAACCGTCCTATATATGTGGACCCATACGTAACTTGTCATTCAATGACACTCCTACTGACGGATCGCATCGAATACGACTCTTAATTCAGTTGTAACAAGCCTTTGTGAGGAAAATAAAATGTGGACCCATTCAACGGTATTGGATCCTTTAATAATGTTATGTGACCAAGCTCTTCGTATTCATGCATAAATGTTTGGTACGCGTTTTTGAAATTGTTTCTCTACAGCATTTAATCTGAAATTGCGTTATCTAACGAATTTTCGAAATTAAAGTTTTCCTCTCGCATTGGCGAGTATACCTCAAATCTACCAATTGATTCGCGTTTATAATTTAGTAAAAAATGTTCCTCGCAACATAATTCTTCGTTTGTGAGTTTTCGCATATGGTCGCGTTCCTCTAATTTCCAAAATGTTTCTAACTAATCTTGCACGTGTATACGCTTGGTGCAAAACCGTTAAATTATCTATTGTCTCGTTTATTGAACCCGCAAATGTCCACCCCAATCGTGTTTTTCAAAAATTATGTTTCGGTTTTATATTTTAATTTGTCCTACGCGTAACAAACTCCAAAACACTCCAGTGCCTAATAAAATATCAATCTTGTTTGATAAATAAAACTGTTCATCCGCAAGATTTAGTCCCTGTGGAATTTCGATGTTACTTATATCAATGTTTTTATTGGGAACGTTACCAGTAATATCCTTTAAAACCAAAACGATAAATTCGTATTAAAGTTATTATACACAGAATTTATTTGTGTTGTAATTTGTGGCGAAAGATTTGTTACCGTTTTACTACTATCAGCAATTGGAACATTAATTTTTGTGCCTCTTAAACCTAATTCTTCCAACAACTCTTGCGTCTTGAAACTTGATTGTGAACCCGAATCGAATAGTGCTCTACATCGCACAACCTTACCATTTGTACCAAAACACTAATTTGTGCGGTTGACAAAATAACATAAGTTTTGTACTTCAACAGTGGGCATTAATTGCACACTTCTGAATATTATTAATGGCTAAGTGAGTTTGTGCTTTATTCTGATTATTTGAACTATTTATTATTGCTAGTTGACGGCTGATTTGGACTATTATTTTGTTCAAAATTATTATTATGTAATAAGATGTTGTGGATTTTGTTACATTTTTTGCAAAGCGTTGCTCTGCATTCGTTATTGTAATTATTATTACGGAAACAATTAGCGCACAATTTTAGCATCCTGATTTCCTTCCAACGGCAACGGTTATCGACTGTTAATTTCATAAAATCTGGACAACGATAAAAGAAATGGTCTCCTTTACAATAGTGACAGGAAGTATGTGAATAATTATTAAGCTAGAACTGACTGTAGGTATTTCCGGTTCTCTTACAGTTAATTTTTCTCGTTCGCATTTGGTCGTACGGTCTAATTTATTGATTAAAATATAAATCAACAAAATATCCCATGTTTCAGTAGAGACTTAATTCTGCATTTTCTAATCAGCGTAAGTGGTTATTAAAATTGTCAATTAAAATACGCAGCGCTTTATGTGGTGGTATAGTTACAGGAGTTAATTCAAAGATACCACTTATGTGTGTGTTAATAATCAGTTTTCATGCCGTTCTTTAAGTAAATTCCACACTAGAGTATAATTCGATTCTGTTACCTCAAGCGAGTGTAGTAAATGAGCGGCTTCACCCTTCAGAGACGAGTTTAAATGATAAAAGCCTTGAATATGTGTTAAGGAATCATTATTATTTCCCAAACGTTAAAGGTGTCGTAAAAATCCATCCAACAATCATATCTACAGACAAATTCCGAGAGATTCATTCTCGCCAATTTTACCATTCGATTTGATGTTGCTTACATTCAAATTTGTTAAATAGTTTTGAAATCATGTTAATGACCATTTTTATTGCTTACGTTCACTAATTAGAGTATTTAAAGTATTTTCTGCCATTGTTATTAGAATGTTAATAGAACGATGAGCAATTAACAATAATATTTGAAGTACAACAGGGCTTTGAACAATAAGAACTTACTTGTTTGCCTGATCTACCTGCCCCAGAACAATAGATTGTGCCTCGAATACTTACTCGCTTTATTGGGGCTTGCTTACAGCTGGATCCGGAACAATAGAAAGTTGCCCTTGAAGATTAATGTCTCTCGCGCACTTATTGAGCTTATATATATATATATATATATATATATATATATATATATATATATATATACATATATAATTTGTTGTTAATTTTGTAATTTTAATAAATCCGAATCGAAGGACCAATTATGTGTGCTTTATTTTCTCTAGGGTAATAAACAGATAACTAACGACACGTCTATATTCAACATCGAGTGGCATAAGAATAATATAAGAATAATATTTTGCTTAAATCAAGCCTTACCCTTACTACTTAGGGCGTTGCGCATGGTATCTTGAACAGTCACAATACGGCGTCTTATTTAGGTGGCCGGAGAAAAAATTATTTATGTATAAGGCGTAGAACAGAGTAGTAGAGTAGTAGTGATACGATATGCTTAGCATTCGGGAGGTAATGGGTTCGATTCCCGTTACCGTCTACCCTGTATGAGGTATGCGTATACCCACACCATATGCGGCTACTTATGTGAATGCTGGGGTAATATTTTCCACCATGGAACACTAACTCCGTTCTTTCTGATCCTATCCTGAACACACCCACCCTTAATATATATATATATATATATATATATATATATATATATATACATACGTAATGTATGTATGTATGCTGGGAATCCATGATTGTGGCTGAAGGAGCTTGAAAAGATCAAACAGGCCGCCTTCCCCCTTGGCGAGGGAATAAAATAAATGGCCTTTCCTTCCATTCCTGTATAATAAGAGGAAGCCTCTCTTGCACTGAAAGTTAAGGTGGTTGGGTTAAAAAGTTGGTGTAATTACATTTCTTAATGTGGTTGACAACCTGTTTTGTAGAGATTAATACGTGAATGTTGTAATTGTCTTTAGTGTTGGATGTTATGGACGTCATTGTGGTGGTTGCGGTATTTGGTATTCCTTGTAAGTCTGAAGGGGCACGATTTGGCCAGTAACCGGTCTGCTCGCTAAGGTATTACTGAAGAGAACAATACAATTGGCTCTGATCGACCGGGGCGGTCAAGGTCGAAACAGACAGGCCCCGTTGCTGACGACTGTGCAGGGAATGAGTGGCGAGTGGGTACTTGGAATGTCAGAGGTATGCATGGTAAAGAATTTGCCAATGTAATGTACGCAGGACACCTTGACATTCTGTGTGTATCGGAGACAATGTGCAAAGGAAATGATGCTGTGGAGAATTGGTATCTCCCCGTGTAATACAGGTAAGCATAAAAGTGGAGTTTCGAAGAATTTTTCTTATTGCGTGCTATGCACCGGTGAATGGAGAAGGAGACCAGGAGCGTAAGAACTTCTGGAATGAAGTAGAAAACGTGTTGAACGTATGTAAGCCAAACGAAAGAGTGATGATAGTGGGGGATATGAAAAAGTAAAAGAAATCCCTCCATCAATTAGAAAAGAGCTGATAATCTTCAAACAGATATACACGTTAAACTTATATTAACCCCCTTTTTGCGTCGCGGGTTTAAAAATATATGATCACCGTAAATTTTTACACACCTACTTAACTTACCTACGATCCAGAGCATTTCCCCGTCACTCATGGTTTATTGAGTATTTAAATAGTCGTGTTCTTCATTTTTCCTCAGAACTACCTACGATCCAGTGGACTTCACCGTCACTCATGGTTTGTTGAGTATTTGAATAGTCGTGTTCTGTATTTTTCCTCAGAACTACCAAAACATAACAGCTGACCACTTGAAATGTAGTTTGGGAGCGGTACACTTTAATAACTCCATCTCTATGGAGATGGAGGGCGGTAGTCTAGCACTATGGTCAGAAGTTAAAACTGAAATAGATGGCGCTAAAGGAGTTGGAGTGATCATGAGTGAAATCGTGAAAAGATGCGTTAGAGAGAATCAATTGGTATCCCCCCAGGCAATGTGGGTTTGAATGAGGAAAGAGATCAAGAGTGTGAGAACTTCTGGAATTCTGTAGAGAACATGTGGAAGTATGTAATCCAAACGAAATAGTGGTGATATTGGAAGGTATGAATGGATGGGTGGCTCTACAAGGAGAACATACTGAACGCGTTCTAGGAAAGTTCGGAGACCACAGAGTCAATGAGAATCTTGAACGCCTGGTGAACATCTGTGTGGAGAGAAGCCTGTTTGTATCCAATACGTGGTTTAAACATAAAAATGTGCATATGTATACATGGCAAAGAGGTGAATCTAAAAGCATGATAGACTTGATAGTGTATGATGAACGGCTTAGAAACCTGGTGAAAGACACAAAAATAATGGGCGGAGGTTTGCTCAGCGTGCCTGGTAAGGTACTTGGAAGAATACTGATTGATAGAGTACGAGAAACTATACAAACTAAGATTTGGGATGTGCAGAGTGGGTTCATACCAGTGAGAGCATGTGTCGATCAGATGGCTGCTCTCCGGCATTTGATCGAAAAGTGTTTAAGGGTAAAAAGGAAGCTGTATTGTGCGTTTGTAGATCTGGACAAAGCATACGACGGAGTGAATAGGGAGAATCTGTGGGAAACATTAAATGAATATGGCGTAAATAAAGATCTAATAAATGGAATAAGGGCAGTATACAACGTTAGTCGGGCATGTGCTAGGATGAGAGAGGTGTGAGTGAATACTTTAATATTGAGCAAGGAGTGTGACAAAGCTATATGATGTCACCGTGGCTGTTCAATGTATACATGGATAAATGTGTTAGACAAGCAAGTACCGATACAAATGGTGTAATGGTTGGTGACGTAAATGTGCGACTTCTGGTGTATGCACATGACACAGTTATTAAGTGACAGTGCGGATTAGCTACAAACCGCTCTGAGGAAGTTTGAAAATCATGGTCAAATTTCTTTAAACCTCATTATAAGTGGTCTACATTCCGTGAAATTCATCCAGCAAGTTTCCCTCCAACCTATTGGTTTTCGGTCCTTACGTTGCTTTCTAAAAATAATATTCATTTTTAAAAAGAGCACTATTAATCAGATCATTTGGCACTAATAAGATTTGTTGAAGATCAAAGTTGCAGCTAATCATCTTCAAGTTGGAACTATTTGCTCATTGATTATACATTCTTTTTTCTTCCCCAGCTCTCTTCTTTGCTGCCAAGTGGGTGTCAAATTTGTTTTTGGGTGAATCTTCATCTATACCGGTAGTCTTGTATGCCATACACAAACCACACTGGTCTTTCGTAGGTCAGAAGCATCGAAGATTACACTCCTCACAAATTTACATTTCTGTAAATTGTTGAACTTTCCGGTGTCAAACCCACATTTTTGCATTCTTTTTCATACAATTAATGCATTATAGTAATGTTAAGTGAGGAACATAATTATTCCTTCTGTGTTCCTACACGGCAATAATGATAAACAGCTACGAGAGTCTTGGATATGACATCTCATAGAAAACAGGTTTCAAGACGTGCTTAAAGGTAAAGAATACACTGTAACTAAATTGGTCAAATTATTTTCGGGAATTCCTAGTAAAGTGATTGAATCAGGGATTTCAAATTCTCCGTATCTTAGAACAATTTTCCTTTAATTTTCGCATATTAAGTTCACTGAACACAACTGTGTCAGAACTATCTGTAAAAAGCATTAAAAACAAGAATAAATAAAAGCAGTATTCAACAAAAGTAAATGCAAATGATCAAAAACTACGTATTGTCTCGATAAACGTACATGCTGGTGAATCTATTTTTTAAAGTGCATTTTCCACCATCCTCCTTCCTCTGGATTAATTTTTCTGGTATATGTGGCGTAACATATTTGTTTATCTCATTGATACGAGCAGCCTCTAAAGAACCTCGCGCCTTTGCCAGATCGAACATTTGTCATTTGTTTATGACATAGTATAATTCAATTACAAAATCGTATCCCCTCCAAGCCCATCTTAAATGTTGATAGCTATAAATTTAGTAATGAAACGGAAGAAGCAGGCGTACATCTAGGTCGTCGAAATTCATACTTTGTGATCACTGCTGTAAGGCACAAAAACGAGCTGGTCTATACTAACTAATCGCAATGGGCAACATGTGTTATCAAATATAAAAAGACCACATATCAAAAAATTGCCTGGTGTAGGGTTGGGGTCAAAAACTGCACACAACTGTTGTGTTGTGATGATTAGCAGCTAAGATCTTAGAGCAGTATATGTTTGATACTTCAAAATTATAAAATTCACGCCAACTCAATACATGGAAGGTGATTTGCATTATAAAAGAAATAAGAGCGATTTCAGCGATAGCCTCATAAATTCCGCGCATTATGCTCACTTTGTGACCCGAACCATATACCGTTTCCTGCCTGATATTGTAACAACTATTATCATTTAGTAATGTAATTAGTTAACCTCATATTGCCCTTAATGTGGATCTTTCATTTTGTAGTGCTAAAAAAACAACTGCTTTAGGACCTAATCTGATCTCAGGAGCTTCTGCTATCAATGTAATGATAAAATTTCTGCATATCTACGTGCTGCTGCCCGAGCGTTGCATTGCATTTCGCCGCACACTAAATACATATCGGCATATTCTTCGTTACTAAACGAAACCATTCTAACGATAATCAACTTTTTGTATTTACGGTAATGTATCTAAACAATAAAAAATATTTCACTTAAAACTTATTTGACACTTAACCTCAACTAGTATCTATAGTACTAGTTATTTTGACGTTGACGAAATTGTTATTTTGTTTATTTTCCATAGCCATCTTTCATAATTGTAAATGAATTCGTTAGTTAATTTTATAAAAGTATGATTAACATATGAAAAGTTCAAATCGATTTATTTCGAAAACGGTGCGTCGTAGTGACTACAGACAAGAGTATCATTGTTTTATGAAAAAATCGAAATTTTTTAAATTTTGTATTAAAATTACGAAATTTTGAAAAACAAAAAACTTATGAATAACAATGTCCTATGCCTCGCCCAAACGAGCGGCTTATGAGTACAACAAAAAATCATATTCACACCATATGATTGGGAATATTCCACTAAATAAATGTACAGAACGCTATCATTTAAAGGGAAACCATTTTGAAGAAATTTGAATTAAACCGATGTTAGGTCGCCATCTTCCAAGAGCTCCAGCTCTCTTAGGAAGTATGTTTGTATTAAGGCAGTTTACGTTAAATCGACATAAAATCAGCTCTAGAATCTGCAGTTTTCTTTTGTGAAAAGAGTTTGTGGACACCTGATATATATATATATATATATATATATATATATATATATATATATATATATATATATATATAACTACGTTACCTCTAGCCCTACTTTTTAATACCATATTCTTACAAATAATATTATCTCGCTAAACGTACATACTGGTGAATCTATATTTTAAAGTGCCTTTTCCACTATTCTCCTTCCTCTGGAATTCATTTTCCTATTATATGTGGCGGTAACATATTTCTTTATCTCATTGATACGAGCAGCCTCTAAAAGCCTCGCGCTGTTACCAGATAGAACATTTGTCATTTGTTTATGACGTAGTATAATTCAGTTTTACAAAAATCGTATCCCCTCCAAAACCATCTTATATGTTGATATCTATCAATTTAGTAATGAAACGAAGGAGCAGACGTACATCTACGCTCTCGTCAAAATTCATACTTTGTGATCACTGCGGTAAGGCACAAAAAGGAGCTGGTCAATACTAACTAATCGCAATGGGCAACATGTGTTATCAAATATAAGAAGACCACATATCAAAAAACTGCCTGGTGTAGGGTTGGGGTCAAAAACTGCATACGCCATTTGTGTTGTGCTGATTAGCAGCTAAGGTCTTAGGGCAAGTATATGTTTGATACCACAAAATTCTAAAATTCACATTAACTCAATCCATGGAAGGTGATTTGCATTATAAAAAAATAAGAGCGATTTCAGCGATAGCCTCGTAAATACCGCGCATTATGCTCACTTTGTGACTCGAACCATATGCAGTTTCCTGCCTGATATTTTAACAATTATTATCATATATATATATATATATATATATATATATATATATATATATATATATATATATATATATATATATATAGCGATCAACTCTGCTGGTGAACTTCAAGTCTGGTATTAGCTGTGCTGGTATTTAGGACTCTTACGTTTCCTCTAAAAGCCTTTACTATCTGCCCATTTTTATGATATCTAATTGCGTAAATTAATTGAAATTATTTTTGGCAGAAGTTTGTCAATTATTTAAACATTTCGTTTTTTGTTATTTTCTGCCGTTAGGCTTATGGATCTTTTGCTTCAAACATCTTATAAAAATACATAGGAAAAATGTGAAACTCGCTTAAAATCTCGTAATTTACTAATAATTTCAAATTGTAAAATAGGTGAGTTGTGCTTGAAGATAAGTCGTAAGTACCATAATAAATATTACCCATTGCTGTTTTCCAGATATGACGTAACCTTGCGTTTTCTTCAACGGAAACCATGCTTACATCTAACTGCTTACTGACTTATTGAATTTTTTCCGCTCCGACGATATACGGTTCAAGATATTTATTTTGTGTAGTTTAAGAGGTAAAATAAACGATCTGTAATTTTGCCCTAATAGGAATAGGGCATTCTCATATCCTTTATGTTCATTCAATATCTTTGTTGAGGAAATTCTTGTATCTAATTAAATGTAATAGCAATTAGTGTGAAGCACCTTCCCAATAACTGACAATATTGTATTTATGTCTTTGTTTGAATCACCTCCATACCAGTACTGTTTCAGAAACCATACGTCATCATTGTAGGTTATGTCATTCTTAGGCACTTATTTATAAATATTTTTGTGTCGAGGAAAGCAGTTTTACCTCAACAATTGATTTTTTTTATGTATTATATTATACAAGTTTTATTTTCGATAACTGCTAAGACTAATAATAATACATACGCATACTATTTTAGTACTCTCAATGAACATTAATGTGATATTACGTACCGCACTAACGTAGTTACATCGCTCAGTGGCGCCTCGTGGCATTAAAAATTGCAGGTGCATAAGTTAAGGTCCAAATGTATTTGCATGCCAAACTTATTTGGTTGCGCCGTTTCACAATTTCCTTTGTAGCAGAGTTTTCCAGAACGCCTATCTTTTTTGGAACACTTTCCTGGTAAGCGAATATTCTTTTGGGGGCGAGTTTTCATGGGAGCATATACTCCGAGATCGAATTTTCTTGGGGGCGAATATTCCGGGGGCGAGTTTTCGAAGACGAATTGATCGGTGAATTTTTCGGGGGAATTTTCCTACAATCACTTTATGTTTAACTCCTAGTGACAATTAAATCGTTTAACAACAGCAATTCGTGTGGCGTGGCGATGCTAGCACGAAATCCATAGAGCGTAATATCAGTGTTCTTATAAAGTCCTAATTAATGTCTCTATAATTATAATATATTTTATCAATTACACCATATATTGCTTTGAACAAGGAAATTACCTATGGTTGCTTTTAGATCATCCAAGCCGTGCTTTCGATTGTGTCCTTCACAAATGGTCAATTCGGAAATTAAGCGAAATTTACAATTTTTATTCATACACTTATGTAATTTCAGCTTATTTAACACTCTGAAGTCCCCAGGACCCTATATTAGGACCATCCACTTCTTAATGTTTATTAACAATTTTCCTTGGTATTTTTCTAAAATAAATAACTGTGTTCTGTACGCACATGACACTGCTGTGCTTTTTAGCAAGCAAAAGTAAGGCTCTGTTTTAGTAGAATTGCAGAACGCTTTTGATTTAGCAGAATTATCTCTTAACAAAGATAATACTACATTGATGATAATGTCACTAAAATACCATTCCTTTGCTAAGTTTGTCAACTTTCTATGAGTAAAAATGGATTCCGAGTTAACTTTTGAAGACCATACATAATCTTTAGTTAAATTAATCTCAACTACTCACAGATATAAATGGTATGGCGCGAAGAGTTTTGATTGAAAGTAATGGCGGATACAGTTATGTTAA
Source organism: Vesta saturnalis (assembly GCA_036346205.1). Classification (NCBI taxonomy): domain Eukaryota; kingdom Metazoa; phylum Arthropoda; class Insecta; order Coleoptera; family Lampyridae; genus Vesta; species Vesta saturnalis. Next base: position 3,109,286 of record JARFJB010001119.1, on the reverse strand, counting down.
AAATCTGAAATTATGAAGCTGAGTTCAAATTTAATATTGTCCTGAATGTCGCACTTCCGGTTATACCGGAAGTAGACGTCAACTTTGTTATTTTAAATGGAACCTCATATATTTTATTTTATTTTCGAGTTGTACATGAAATTCTAGATAAAATTTGTGCACAATGTTCTATACCAAAAATGTAGGATTTTCGAGATATTTCGATTTTTTTTTAAATTTTGAAATAATCCACATTGAATAACGATATCTCCATTAATAACGAAGCTAGTGACGTGAAATTGTAACCAATAAACAACACGCGCTTGCCCGTTAACTACATATATCCATCTCATTGATATTTCATACAGGGTGTTTTAAACTTAGCCGCCAACATGCACAATTTAAATCATTTGTAAGTTGCTTACTTTAAATAGAACACCCTGTATTTTATTACATTTTCCGCTGTATTTTTTTTGCCAATTCGTTTGGTATCAGTATTCCCTATACGTAAATCCAACGACTTTTGAGATATTTGATTATCTTAGTTAAAACATAACAACACTTAGTTATTTCAACATTAATAAAGGGTAGGCCATCATTTCCATTATTTAAGGTGATATTTTGTTATTTTTTCATAAGTTCTTAATTCTGAAAAGTAACCAATAGCCTGAAAGGATTATTAATTGTGGATATCATTAAAAACGTTGACTAGGTATTTTGTATTAATTTAATTAGATAACTTACAAACAAAAATAACTGAATGTAATATTAAACAAATAAAGTTTTATGATAAGTGTTCAAAATTACCCCCATCTACTTCTAAACATTTATGAATTCTTTTCATTAAGTTATGTCTTGTAACTGGAAATATGGTCGGGTGTTAGAGAATTAAAAGCAAGTAAGACTCTCTGCATCGTATCTTCCTTTGTCGTAACAGGTTTGAAAATACCTGATTTTTAAAGTAACCCCAACTACCAAAATCTAGAGGAGCCAAATCAGGAGAGCGAGCTGGCCAACGAAACGGACCCTGATTGGCAATCCATCTATCATCAAACATGTCGTAAAGATGCTGAGCAACAGGCCCAAAGTTATGAGGAGGTGCTCCATCTTGCTGTTACCAAGCTGAAGCCGGCTCTCCATTTCTTAAGAGTATGTAACGCCGGTCGTATGGCTTCTTCTAAAATGTGGCAATATCTTGTACCATTTAAATTTTCATGATAAAATTTTAATGCTAAAATTTTGTCGTCTTCTATTGCACAAAAAACATTAAAACTCCAACTATCTTGGAAATAACGTTCTCTACTAACATGTGGATTGTCATTAGACCAAAATGGGAATTATGTCGATTAAATAATCCATTTTGCTAAAATTTGCTTCATCACACCATATAACTTTTTATGAAGTTTTCATCCTCTTGTCTTCATTAAACCATTCACAGAATTCTACCATTCGAGGAAGATCACCTAATTGTAAGTGTTGCACCAAATAATGAAAATGGTTTCCATTTGTGTTTTTAAATGCGATGAATTATTCTCTCGACAAAGTAAGATCTCTCACAATCTCTAATGGAGGCATTTGAGAGGCCGTAAAATAACCCAAAACATTAATTTCGTTTATGTCACTGTCCACTAGTGGTTTATTTTTTAATTTTGGTCTTAAATTGACCAAACTGACGGCAGTTTTTAAGCAATCTTCTTACAATATCACCAGCTACATTTGGTCAATTTGGGTATTTCTGCAAACACGGCAAGTCCGTTCAACAATTCTATTACATTCGCCGAAAGTAATAACAACATTTAAAAAATCCTACATTTGCCATTATTTACTATGAAATACAAACTGGTAAAGAAAACTGTCAAAACAACATAAACAATTAACGTTCTAACTATCAAATCTTTGACAGCCATGGCCTACCCTTTATTAATGTTGAAATAATTAAGTATTGTTATGTTTTAACTAAGATAATTAAATATCTCAAAAGTGGTTTGATTTTGGTATAGAGAATACCGATACCAAACGAATTGGCTTAAAAAAATACAGCGGAAAATGTTACGACAAAGGAAGATATAATGCAGAGGGTGTTACTTACTTTTAATTCTCTGACACCCGACCATATTTCCAGAATTACATAACTTAATGAAAAGAATTCATAAATGTTTAGAAGTAGATGATGCTAATTTTGAACACTTATTATAAAACATTATTTGTTTAACATTACATTTAGTTATTTTTGTTTGTAAGTTATATAATTAAATTAATACAAAATACCTAGTCAAAGGTTTTAATGATATCCACAGTTAATAATCCTTTCTGGCTATTGGTTACTTTTCAAATTAATATCTTATGAAAAATAACAAAATATCACCTTAAATAATGGAAATCATGCCTACCCTTTACTAATGTTGAAATAATTATGTTGTAGTTTTAACTAATATGAAATATCTCAAAAGTGGTAGGTTTGGTATAGAATACTGATACCAAACGAATTGCTTAAAAAATACAGCGGATAATGTAAAAAATACAGGGTGTTCTATTTAAATAAGCAACTTATAAAAGATTTATTGTGCATGTTGGCGCTAAGTTTAAAACACCCTGTATGAAATATCAATGAGATGGATCTATGGAGTAAACGGGCAAGCGCTTGTTGTTTATTGGTTACAATTTCACGTCACTAGCTTCGTTATTAATGAAGATATCGTTATTCAATGTGGACTAGGATTTTCAAAATTTAAATATCGAAATATCTCGAAAATACTTCATTTGGTATAGGATATTGTGCACAAATTTTAATCTAGAATTTCACGTAGAATTCGAAAATAAATAAAAATATGAGGTTCCATTTAAAGAACAAAGTTGACGTCTACTTCCGGTATAACCGGAAGTGCCACATTCAGGACAATATTATATTTGAACTCAACTCAGCGTCATCCAAAACATACAGATTCGTAATTTCAGATTTTTAACATAACTGTATCCGCCATTACTTTTCTTACTCTTCGCGCCACACCCTGTACAGAAAGACTGTAGAATTCTCTTTATTCAATTTATTATTCCAACACCTTCGAGGTATTTTCATTCTAAATTGCATAATGTATGGGAAATCCTTATTCGAACATTATAATGTAATCGAATGTGCACAATTATTTTCCAAACACATAAAAGTTACGTGAACTTACGGGTTAAGTTTTTTAGCTTTCAACCACCCAATATTACAATTTTGAGAACCAAAAGTTTAAAAAATAAAATAAAACTGTATTTAATTAAGCATACATTTTACAATATTACGGAATTAAAAATTGTGAAATTGCAATCACTGATTTCAACTAACATGTATGTAGCTGCTAAGATGTATATACTATTCTACCGGACTTCGGTAAATGCCTACTTATTTGAAATATTAGTGTTATTATTAGTGTAGTAAACAAATCTACGATGATATTCAGTGCTCGTTCGTTTTAGTGGTAAGTTAATATCCCACCACTTAATAGAGCTCATAACTTTTCGTACTGTTCTTGTGGTGTTCAATTAGTAACTTGCAATACTGTTTGCAACAAGTATTGTGCTAATGGTACTACTTTACGACTTGTATGATATTTGAAATATTAGTGTTATTTTATAGTCGGTGCACTATTTAGGTGTGGTGTTTTGATTGAACCAATTCTGTGTTAATATGGCATGTCAATGCTATGTAAGTATACATGAATGTGGTAAGATGGTGACTAACTCTAACCCCCAAAACTTGTTGACTTCATCACTTCAAAAAAATCAGGGTTGCTGCTTCCTGAAATAATAATTGAATACTCGGACGCCAAATTGTTTTTAAATATGGAGTAAACAAGTAAACCATTATACAATAAAGTGGAAAGAAAATTTCTACAATAACAGAGCTTATTACAAAACCTATAATTAATTATAAACAGAGACACCTTAAAGCAAATGTTAGTAACGTCAAAAACTATGAATAATTATTAATGTTGTAAGTAATTAATGGAGTCCGAATACTATGTACTATATAATAACTATGAATAATTATTAATGTTGTAAGTAATTAATGGAGTCCGAATACCTTATTATTGGACACACTGTAGATAACGAAATGGATGCTGGGCCAGCGTTTGAAAAATTTATGCGGAATATTACTTCAGGTTGAGATAAATCTGGATTTGTATGATTTGTTTTTGTCGAATTTGCAAGATTAAAGTGTTTTAGAATCCCACTTCCCATTAACGCCGGTGATTATTACACTCTTGATTAATCGTAATCAGTAAAGGTGAAGTTAAAGTAAAAATAAAAAGTAAACGTGAAAGTAAGCAAATAAAAAAAAGTGCCTAAAAAAGCAAACGTCTCAAACTTTAATGTAATAGTTTTTTTTTTTACAACTTACCATACAATTATATGGTACTTTATAAAAAACAAAGAAACAATGGATGGTACGTCCACCTTCAAAATCTCATCAACAAGCACCGCCACAGTAGTCTTTGCGCATGAACTGTGGATCTAATGTGCCAACAAAATGCGTACGAGTTCTAACTAAAATAGTTAAATGCATTTTTATGCAACTAGATGCCTAAATAAACGTAAATTTTATTTTATAAACGTGAAAAGTTTGTTACGTTGTGCCAGAGCACTGCTCCTACTACCATTCGCGTGACGATGTTAGGGTTGCTTCCACATTTTCAGCATCTGTCATTTGTACGATGGCATCCTTCTTAGTGAATTCCAGGTAGTTTCTGGTGTATATTATCTGATCCTGCACAGCTATTATCTTGCACTTGTCCAGGCCAAATGACGTTTTGATGTCTGTTGAAAACGGCTCCACAGTCTTGGTTAGATCCTTTAGTTTATCATTGGAAGGGGTATACAGCTTGATACCATCCATGTAGAGTCTATGGAATACAAGGTGCTCTGCTTGTCTTGTGTTTAGGTTGTACCCAATCCCAGATTTCGTCAGGAGTTTTGAGAACGAGTTAAGGGTCAAGCTGAACCGCACTAGGCATAAACAGACGCCCTGATACATTCCTGGGTTGATTTGAATTCCTGGTGTTGAAATTGCATAATTTCCAGCTTCCAGGTGAGATATTGTTCCCCATTCAAGCATCAGACTCTTTAGTAACTCATTTTAGCAGCTCTAGTATTTTGATTAACCAGTTATGTGGGACAGAATTATACGCTTTTGGTAGCTTATAAAACCGCAGTTTAACTTTCCGTTCTTCTTCTGGGCATGATTCAAGATCACTGCGTCTATAATCAACTGTTCCTTGCACCGTTTCGTACTCTTGTGACATCCTTTCTGTTTTTGTATTCTTACCTACACACATTCTTGTTTAGATTCTTATAGAGTTGTAGAAATATTTAACGGTGTTGCTTTAAAGTGTTTTTCTGTTATTGATTACATTAATGTGCGGTCTTGTTCCAAGAAAAATTCACGCAGTTTGTGCATTTGAGTATTGCATGTTTGAGAAATATTGCTTAGTCCCCTTCCATCTTCATTTCGAGGTATTTCTACTTCCGAATTAGGATAAAGTACTCAAAATTTAGTAGCGGTCTAACCTTCCAGTTCTGTCGCGCTCCATTTCACTATTCCAAAGGGGTGTGGAAGTGATGGTAATATTCAAACGTTGATGGCGGTTATTAGGTTCTTAGGATTTAGCTCAGTGTTGAGCAATTTTACTGTAATGGTGGAGTGGTGTAATCCTAATTTTTGTTTTAAACCTAAATAGTTATAATATTCTCCTTCTGGTAGTTCTTTTATCTTTTCCTTATTTTTTTGTAGCTACAACTTTTCCTCTGATGACATTGACAGTGGCACACATTTCTAGCCAAATTTCATCCATATACTTTGGTTAAATGATTTGGTTGAGTATTAAGGAATTTATGTGGTTTTTAGGTTTCGTTATTATTTTACCACCATCCACATATAACATATGACTAATTGTTTCTTCTCTACTTTTGTTTAGCCAATATACATTTTGAAGTTGTCTAGTAAGGGTTACAGAGGTTTAGTGCTCAACAAAGCCAAGTAGAACTTAATAAATAAACTAGAAGAATATCCTTTTTATGTCAAGCTGTTGAATTGTTGCATTATTTAAAGTTAGTTTTGTTGCTCTGTTAGTGATTGCGTGCGTTAACAATTATTCTATCGATCGATAAAACAATGAATGTCGTTTATCGTGTTTCTATCTTTTATAGTTTTTTCTGTAGAAAATAGACACACACACGCACACCCGGATGCACATAATAATAATAATAATAATATTTCTTGTGCTGCACCAAAATAAAGGACTTACACTCGTCATGCAAAAAACAATGAATTAAACGTATACTAATTTGAATTGTATTAATTCAAAGTTTATGTTTGAGAAACTCATCATATGCATAGAATGCCTTCCTAATCAAAATTAGTTTCATATGTGGCTTAAAATTATTATACGGTAAGGACCTAAGGTGAAGTGGAATATGGTTAAACAATTTTATTGATAGAATGTTAGCACTAGTTTGAGTTTGAACGACTATGAGGGATGATTATGTTATTCTTATTGCGGGTGTCAAGGATATATATGCATGTCTGTTCTGAAAGAGAGATTACACATGATCCTCACAGCTTTACGTTGAAGACTAAATATTCTCTTCCAACAAGCTGTTACAGAATGTGATAGATGGCTATGATAGAAAGCATAATAAGCAGTTATTAAAACTGATTCACTAACATTATTGGACAATTTCCGTAGCGCAAATAGATTTTTCGAAATTTTACTCGCAATGAGTTCACCATGAGCATTAAAGGTTAACTTTGGATCTATAAGCACTCCTAAGAATTTGACATAAGAGATGTCTACTAAAGAATGAGGCTTTAAAGATAATATCATTTTTTCGGTTTTGAAAACGTTCACACCTAATTGATTGGCATAACAACGTGCGTTAGCCTTGTTAAATAGGCTTTCGGTAAATACTATTGTTTCTTCTACATTGCATGCTCCGCCCAGTAACGTAGTATCATCTGTATACAATAAACAGTTTTCATTGGATACGTAAAAGGACATATCCTTGATATAAATCAAAAATAACAGTGATCCAAGAATGCTATCTTGAGGTACACCTTTGGATAAAGATTTTTTACTAGAATAAGCCTTGTTACATCTGATGATTTGATAGCGGTTGGTGATGTAGATAAGATTTCATTAACAGTAAACTCACTACATCAAAGTTATATATATATATATATATATATATATATATATATATACTTGTTCGAGTTTTTCAATAAGATGCTGTGATTCAAAATAATTTAAAGTTCTATTTATAAATGAATTAATAGCATCTGTTGTACACCTCCTAGACCGAAAACCATATTTGTTAGATGAGAAAAGTGTATTAGTTCAAAATAAGCAATAATTCGGTTAGAGATTATTTTCTCGTAAATCTTAGAAAAGACAGGTAATATGGATATCGGCCTGTAGTTAGCAACATTATTGACAGGTCCTTTTTTATGTAAGGGTAAGCTGCTACCTTTAGGGCATCTGGACAATACCTTCAGACAGCGCATCACTGATTATTTCAGTAGGTGGTAGAACGTATAAGCTAATATGGCGCTTTATAAGTCTAACAGTGATATTTAATTGTTATTTAATGAAAGCAATATTAAACACACTCACACCGACACGGGCACACGCGCACGCGGACGCACATGTATATACGAAACGCACACACATATATGAAAAAGTAAATCATGTCATGACGGTGTCAAAACTTGTATAGTTTTAGATATTAATTTTTACTACATTCTTGTGCAGCGATATGTCAACTACTGTAACAACAACTTGACAACAAATTTATATCTTGCTTGTTCGCCTGAAAAGTTGTTAGGAATGAAGTGCAAGGCTGTCGCGCTGGCGTTAACCTAACAAACCTTTTACTACATTCAGTAAAACGCTATACTTTTGTAACGTGTGTGTATTCGAACCAGAATTAACGAAAATCACGATCAATTTCAGGAAATGTTATAAATCAGAAATATATAAATGTGAGAGCTGAAATATGAAAATGATAAGTAATGAATAATGACAGGCGGATTCTAGAGTTTCAAAATCCCGTAATACACGTAAAAGGCGAGTATTGAGAACCCAATATTTCTGTCAAACACAGGAGTTCAAAACTTTATTCATTTTCATATTGATTTATACAGCTCTTCCCTTAAATACCAAGTTGAATTAGAAATTAACTTGTTTTATTTTTATTACAGGCATTTGAAGAACTTGAGGACCTTTTAGCAGACTACAATATATGTATAGCAGTCAAAGAAAAACTTGTTAAAGATTCAGGAGTTGCCGATGAATCGGCTTATGATAATATCGTACAGAAACTACTAACAAAACCACGGGCACGAGGTAAGTAAAATTTAAATACATATTACCGTACCGATAAGTTAATAAAGGGAGAACATCTCCTGTATTGTAAACAGAGACTATTAAAATTCTAGAGTGTGTGTATAATTAACTCAGGAACTCAAATGGTATACTCAACGTGTTGTATTAACATATAATAATTGTTAGGGGAACATCGTAGGCATGTTTCCTATTAGAGGCCTCTAGGTCGAAAGCTAAGCAGGCGTGAGGCTTTAAAAAGCTTAACAATTTTGCCTATGTTTTACGACATATTAACTATACTTATTTATTCATGTACCAAGTTTTGAAATAAATTATTATTATTATTATTGTTAAGTTTAGTTATGAAGAAAACATAAATGAAATAGTATAAATGTTACTACCTTCTCATACTATTCCGCTTAGTCCCAATTCGCGTGATCCATGAAAGGTCATATGCTTATTAAAATATTTCTAAAAAAAACTTCCAATTGTTTATGACTACAAAATAACTGTTTAGACATTCGTTTGATCATAATAAATGAAATAACTCAACACGGCTGGAAAATAAAGCAATTAAAAATGACGGACATGACTAATGCGGAGAATGCCCATTTTTTCACATTAATGCATGATAGAAATAGGTCAACTACGACTTTTTGTATTTAATATTGTCTACGTGCTTGAGGTGTTCATCCCGTATACGCTGTCGAGTTCATTGTAACCGCATTTGTTTGCCTAACCATGACTAGCACCTAAAATTTAGTTACTGCCAAAGGGGCTACAGTATATTTGAATTTAAGCAACTCACTTCATCATTAACTTTCTTTATAGTTAAGCCGCCCTACTAGAGTATACATAACATGATTTTTATTAAATAATTCAATTTTTTTACTGCGAGCCACAAAAAATCTGGAAAGCGATTATTTCGTCGATTTTCTGCTTGTTTGTCTGTCGGTTGGTGTACGCTATAACTGACCCTTTAGACTACTTATCGACTTCAGAATTTCGCTATTTGCCCACACACCCAAGTATGTAAGTATATAATCTGTTTGACAAAGTTATTTCAACTATTATAAATTTATACCCAAACAATATTAATTTGGATAGTTTTGTTCTTACATTTATTTCGGTGTACAGGGTGGCCAACTAAGAATTCGAGGTGCTGTATCTGGGAAACTATCCATCGTAGAGGCTTGCGGAAAAAAAAGTTATTACTAAAACGGCCAATACAAAAACCTGGAAGTTTCTGAAATGGCAATGGTAACTGCAATCTTGAATCTAAAGAAGCTATGTTTCTGTGAATTCTGCTATATTACCCTTATAAAGAAATAACTGATCTTTGAAGTCGAGGATAATCTGAACTTTTTTGTTTGGCACTTTTTTACGTATCTATAAAAATAAAGTGGTGGGCGGTATTCAAAGGTTTCCTCAAATCACCCCCCGTATCTTCGAAACGGCTAATCCGATTTTAACAAACTTGGGCGCGTTGAAAAGTGCTTTTCTTGGGCTACCAATGTTAAAATAATTGAAGTTTTGTTAGTTTCCCATGTCGTCACTAGAGGGCTTGGTTCGAAATTCCGACAGAAACGGTTAATTTTCGCAAAAAAATTAAATGCAGTGGTATAACTTTTTTTCATGAACAAGTAGCTAAATGATGCCTAAACAAGCTCGCGAAAACCGCATCTCGATATCTTGTTCCTAACCTAAAATATCGACCAAAGAAAACTTTATACGAATATCCCTTGAATTTTAATTTTTTTTTAACTATATTTTTCTGGAATTGTTTCTATTATGTAAGTTGAGGCCCTAAAAAGGACCGATTTAAAGGAGGAAGGTTTTAATGCCCCGTAAATGCTCGAAATGCTGACCATCACTCTGTGCATGGCTGAGGCCTCTTATGGGTAGACAAAACTGCAGCTTCAATTTCGGCTCTGAATAGGTTACCTAGAAATTGCGATTTTAAATGTTTGTAAATTTATTCACCAGAATAAAATCACCCTTTTGAAATTACTACGGGCAAGTAAGCAATGCTAAAAGTTATACGAAAGGCCTATTTTTGTTTGTTTAAATGCATATTCACTATGGATATATACAAAAATACAATTAATAGAAGCAGGCAATGAAACAGATACCTAAACAAAACATACTAATCCTCAAATTGTCAATAGTTGTCAATACTTTCGCGTTACTTTGAGCAATTTTTGTGCTTTCAAAATGCGTTTTAAGAATAATGCAGCTGTTGATATGCTTGCGGTTTATTTTGAATGTCTTCAGAATGTCGCAGTAGCTAAAAGAGTTTACGCGGCTCCATATCCAAATCGGCGTCCTTGCGATGTAAGAGTTTTTCCGCGATTAGTGGCGAGCTTACGAGCCAATGGTAGTTTTCGACCTACGTCTCAACGGCAAAGAAGAACACAAGGGAATATTAACCGTGTACTGGGCTATGTTGAAGGAAATCCTCATGTTAGCACAAGAGCATTATCCACTGAGTCGGGCATATCGCGGACAACGGTTCAAAATATTTTAAGGGACCATAGGTAAGTTGTAATGGCCATCAAAATATATAGGTATTCGTTTAAACTTTTTTTTAGTTACTTTAAGAATGCACAGATATCATGTCGTTTTGCATCAGGCCTTGAAAGAGGAAAATTTTGATCGAAGGTTAGACTATTGCCATTGGATGTTAGGCATGATACGCGAAAATAGAGAATTTTTATTCCAAATTCTTTGGACCGATGAAGCCACCTTCAGTAGTAACGGGAGAGTCAATGTGCACAGTATGCAGAAAATCCCCATTGGTTGAGTGAAGTTCAGCGCCAAGGACGTTGGAGTTTAAATGTATGGTGTGCCATACTGGGAGGCAGAATTATTGGGCCATATTTTTTCGAGCAACCCCTAAATGGCAGTGTATTTCTTGACCTTTTGGCCAATCAATTACCGTTGTTGTTGAAAGATGTGCCTCTGGAACCAAGGCAAAAATTGTTTTTGCAGTTGGATGGTTGCCCAGCACATTTTGCTATTAATGTGCGAGAGCATATTAATGCAGTATTTCAAAAGCGGTGGATTGGAAGAGGAAGTCTGTTTCCACGGCCTTCGTGATTGCCAGACTTAACTTGCCTCGATTTTTATTTATGGGAGCACTTAAAGGACATCGTGTTTCGGACTCAATCTACTACTGGAGAAGATATGAAAAACCGGATTCGTAACGCAATACGTAACACACCGAAAGCCGAAATTGAAGCTGAAGTTTTGTCTAGTTACGAGAGACTTCAGCAATGCATAGAGCGTGATGGTCAGCATAGCATTGCGAGCATTTACGGGGGCATTAAAAACCTTCCTCCTTTAAATCGATCCTTTTTAGGGCCACAACTTACATAATAGAAACAACTCCAGAAAAATGTAATTAAAAAAAATTTAAATTTAAGGGATTTTCGTACAAAGTCTTCTTTGGCCGATATTTTAGGTTAGGAACAAGATATAGAGATGCGGTTTTCGCGAGCTTGTTTACGCATCATTTAGCTACTTGTTCCTGAAAAAAAGTTATACCACTGCATTTAATTTTTTTGCGAAAATTAACCGTTTCTGTCGGAATGTCGAACAAAACCCTCTAGCGACAACATGTGAAACTAACAAAACTTCAATTATTTTATTTGTAGCCCAAGAAAAACTCTTTTCAACGCGCCCAAGTTTGTTAAAATCGGATTAGCCGTTTCAAAGATACGGGGTGTCATTTAAGGATACCTTTGAATACCCCCACCACTTTATTTTATAGATACGTCAAAAAGTGCCAAACAAAAAAGTTCAGATTATCCTCGACTTCAAAGATCAGTTATTTTTTATTAGGTTAATAAAGCAGAATTCACAGAAACATCACTTTTTTAGATTCAAGATTGCAGTTACGCCCCCTAGCGGCTATTTCAGAAACATGAAAATATTTTCCAGGTTTTTGTATTTGGCCGTTTTAGTAATAACTTTTTTTCCGCAAGCCTCTACGATGTATAGTTTCCCAAATTCTTAGTTGGCTACCCCGTTCAAGGGCTGCTAACCTGATGAAGTATTAGTTTAGATACGAGATGTACAGGGTTGCCCACTTACCCTACATTCTTTGATAGTACCTGTAACATTAATTTTAGGAGAAAAGGTCACGAGAAATTTTTTATACAGATGTTCCTTGTTTACAACCGAAAATTATTTTTAGTCCTGCACGGCTTCCGGTTTCGTCTGTACAGGACCGTACTTAATTATTTTAAATGGAACAACCTACAAATTTTAGTATTTTTGAAATGCATATTCGATTCTAGGCCAAGTTTATTTAACCTTTCGCCTACTTAAGTTTACTCATGTAGGAGAAAATGAATGTCTTAAAAAAATTCTCTCCGAAATTAACATGCAGTAAAAAAAATCATAACTATTCTATCGTTGGCAGCAGAGCAACGAAATTAGAGATTATTATAAACAAAAGAGCCGTTTATTTATCGATATGTTGATTTTGATCGAAATTTGTTGCGGAAGAAATAGCAAAAGTCGAATATTTTAAATAGAACATCCTGTATTGTTTTTGAAGCTGGATTAGATTTTTGTTAAATATGTCTTATATCTAAAGTTAATAGTTTCCGAAATAGTGACCTTAGTTTGAATTATTTTGTTTTCGGCCGATCCTGAAATAAAAGTAAACTCTTTACATCAGATACTTAATTATTACCTAAATTCAGATGTTACTTCAAACACTTGCAATATGAAGAAAAATACGACGATATTAAAAAATGTTATTCAGAGAGTATGCTGTTCTTTAAACATGTCAATACCATGCCAATAACTATAACAAAATTGAATGGAAAATGTCACGTTTCTAAAATAACGAACTTGTTTGATATGGTTTTCATTCTCAGCGAATGTTTACAGAACCCGTGATTGGCTACGTGCGTCTACAAAGAGAGGTATCCTGATAGACGCCATCCAGAAATAGCAGCATTTGAACATCTTCTTGCAAGATTCGTGGCCTCGGGGGGAATGTGGTATAATCAAAACCTTCCCGTGAAAGATCAGTCCTGAGTGTGCAGAATAAAGAAATAATAATGATACACAAGGGGAAGTGCTAAGCAAATTGGGAAAATGTCAGAAGTTAGCAGGGCATCAGTTTGGCGTACTGTTAAAAGCGTCCATTTTCATCCATGCCGATTTCAAAGGCACCAGAAACGTCTTGGGGGTGACCGTTTAAGTCGTTTGGGTTTTTGTTGTTGGACCAATGAAAGATTGATCAATGAAAGACACTTTTTTAATAATGTTTTATTCACGGAAGGATCAACGTTCCAGAATGATTTATATACAGTCACAACTATCATTACCATTCTGATAAAAACCCACGTGTGACAAGGGAAGTTCATCGTCAGCATAGGTGGTCACTATATACGTGGGGTGGAATTATTGGTCAATATGTAGTAGGGCCATATTTTCTCTCAAGTTTATTCCGATTTTTTGAGGAATGATCTTATTTGACAGCATGCCTACTACGGAATGGGAGTAAGAAACTTCTTAAAGATGGATTGGAATATGCGGGCCCGTAAATTGACCATCCCGATCACCTAACAGAACCAAACCCCACTTTTGCCTAGGGGGACATGTTAAAGGAACGTGGATACCAATAACCGCCAACAACTTCAGACGATATGAAAAAGAGGATACGTAAAGTTTTCAGGTCAATCACGCCTGAAATTTTGGAAGATATTAACACAAGTTTTTCAAATCATGTAAGGCAGTGGGTTGTTTGAAGTTATTTTAAATTAATGTTTACTGTGTTTTTACCGTTCGTTTTTATGTAAGTTGATTTAGTAGTGGGTGTTATACATCAGCAATGAATAATAAGTAAATTTCTGATGCATATAGTGTTATTGTTTGTTGCTTCCTTTAGTTTTATTTCAGGATTAGGCGAAAAACAAAATAATTCGAAGTAAGGTCATTATCCCGGAAACTATTAACTTTAGATAGAAAACATATTTAACAAAAATGAAGACAACTTCAAATCCAGTTCATTCATGAAAAAATATTCGGGTGTTCTATTTAAATAGACGACTTTTGCTATTTTTTCCGTGGTCGTAAGAGAGAAATCAGTACGGCCCTTTTGCAACAGCTTTCGTTGAAAATCAGCATATTGATAAAAATAAAGGGCTCTTTTTTTTATGATAATCTCCAATTTCGTTGCTCTGCTAATGAATGTTAATTTCGGAGAGAATTTGTTTAAATATTCGTTTTCTCATAAATGAGTGGACTTAAGTAGGTGAAAGATCAAACAAACTTGGATTTCTAAAATATTAAATTTTATAGGGTGTTCCATTTAAAATAAATGAGTACGGTCCTATACAGACGAAACCGGAAGCTGTGCAGAGTTAAAAATATTTTTAGGTTGTAAACAAGGAGCATCTGAATAAAACATGTCTCGTGACCTTTTCTCCTAAAATTGATATTAAAGGGAATACCAAAGAATGTGGGGCAAGTGGGCAACCCTGTGTAGACCAAAATATAGTAGCAGTTTTCTTTTAATTCCAGACCGAATTAACTGTAAGAACAAAACTATTTAAGTTATTTCAACCTCAAACTTTTTAATTTGCAGACAATACTAAACTTCGATTAAAACGAATTATTTGAATGTAGGTACGAAATACTGGTTAACTTGGATGCGGCGCTGTTAACACACACAGGTGGTTTTTATTAACATTTCTATTAAAATTAAATTTACGATATCTTAAATAAGATAAGCATTAAAAAATTAAATTATATTAGCATTACACTATCAATTGCTAGAGTCAGACAAAGTCTGTAGGATAGTTTCGAATTCGTGGTCGTCATTTATCTGTGTTATTACTAATTTGTTTATTGTCAAATATCAAATCATGACATATCATCATAAGATGAATATATTTTACAAAAATACCCAAAAAGTAAGACCCTGAAGGACTGAAAAACATTAATAGGTACATCCTTCCAAGATCGCAGAAAAGCTGGTACTTCAAAAGAACTTCACGATATCTTTCCAAAATTTGAAGCAAGTCATAATGAAACTTTAAAGTTAACCTTGACAAACAAGAGGAATGATTCGGACCGTAAACATAATTTCATAAATGATAGGGGAAAACTCAAAAGAATCCAGCTCACAGAAATTGGAGGTACGAGAACAAAAAGAAAAGGTAAATCCAATGACTCAACTTTAGACTTTGATACTATGTGATGTTGACAACAATTGTAGCAATAAAAACTCGTTTCAAGCCGATAAATAATACGCCATATGGTAAATGACCTGTCCGTGAAGAATCGATGTACTTCAAAAATAAACATGATCCTATACTGAAAGTCACACTGAGAATGCAGTGTGGAGTCTTATGGAGCACACCGTTGCCAGTTGTCGTTATGCTGGGATCGGTTAAACCTCAAGTCCGGTCTCAGGCAAATTTCGCCGCTCTCACAGATTCGCTAAAAACTTGTTGGAAGTTTGATGATGTTTATACCTTGGCCTTTGTTTAAATGTTTTCAATAATTAATAATAATAAACAATAAATTTCAAAATTACAAAAGAATTATTTCAGGCAAAGTTAATATAAGGATAAAATCAGTATTATATTTAGGGTTGTTTGTTTACTTTTCAGTTACATTAAAAACTCATTAAGATATCTTCCCGCATAAGCTTGGTTTGAAATGACGTAAATGCATTGTAAGTAACTTTCTAATTAATGCAATCGTTTAACGATATTTAGATCGTCTTGAAAATTCATATTTGAGAATTTTGAGTGATTTTTCAACTAAAATTTTCCAATTTTTCAAAATAAGGCAGTTTACTCTTACGTATCGTTCGCAAAAAATAAAAAAGTTTTTCATTTGTGTCCAACTTTTTGGCGGCACTGTATCATAACTTCAGAGCCGACCCTGTCACAGCCATCGGATAACCAGCAACACAGTGTGCCGGCCTCCCATTACAAATATATTGCCTATACCCCGCCACACTGCATTCTCGGTGTGACTTGCACTATAGTATTCATATTTCTAAGAAACACTTAGAAGAGAAACTGAGTTCATCTCAAGCATTTTCACATGATGACTTCACGGAAAGATTATGTAATTTAAAAACTAACACCAGATTAATTAAAAGAATACATCATTCTGTGGCCAATAAACTTGCATCTGTAATTAAGGGATGTGTTACATTAAATAATAAAGATTCATGCGAAGAACTGTTTTACTTGCATATCGTATCATTCACGTTACTAGAAAAGAAGTTAATAAGAACATTTCGTTGGCATAAAAAATGAAAAATAATGTATCCGTTTATTTGCTATCGGATTTAAAAAGGAATATCATCTCAAAATCAAGATCAGTTTTCAAACTAATTGAAAAAAAGATTAGTGACGGAGAAATTCGAAATTCTGCACAAATTCATGTCATTTAATGATACACTTGCTCCCAACGATAAGATTAGTTTAGAAAAACTGCAAGAAAAACATTCAATTCCACCTGGCACCTCCATCTAAGAACCATGAATGCTTTTTAGTAACCAAGATCAGGTTCTTAAGGGAATGAAATGTGATTCTGCATCTAGAATTGATGACACTAGTCCGCAACAAATCAAGGACTTGATCAGTAGTTCTTTTGGTGATTCTGCTGCTTGCCATTTATCTTTGATTACTGATTTATGTGATTTGATGCTTTCTGGAAAAGTAAACGCAAACTTTACAGAATTCTTGTATTTTGCTTCTTTTTGTGCATTGTAGAATAAAGACTGCTTCCAAATTTGGCTGTGAATTTGTTTGTGATGATCTTGCAGATTACTTCAGTCCAATACAACTTGTATTTGGTATCAAAGGTGGATGTGGAGCTGCAGTACACTTAATGTACAGTCAATGAGTTCATGAGATTAAGTTTCCCTTCCAATTGCTTTTGGCGGTCTTGGTAATAGAGCAATTTCGGGTATGTCTCTTACTCCTTTTTGGACTCTATTCATGCTTCGACTACTGTCAATTCGATTTTTTCTCCAAGTTGGTTCTTCTTTACTCATTGCGTTCCTAACCTAGGCTGCGCCTCGAGTATAAGGATCGCGATTCGTAAAGAAAAATAATACTTTTCTTAACTCATAATACAAATAACTATTGCTCGAATAGACTAACGACACGATTAAACGCTTCCAAATAGATATGGTATAAATACATGTTCTGTTTCAAAGAGATTTCGCTACAGGCTTTTGTTATGCTCAAATGATGTCGGCAATGGAGACTAAAGCTGTCATATAGTGTTTAACACAAGTCCTTTAAATGCTGTAACAAAATCCTTCTTAAATATATATTTTTTTAATAAGTAAATATTTAACAAAAAACTTAGTGTTATTAATTTGTAATTTAAAATCAGACGCTAAACATCTTGTTAAAAGTGTGGTCTATTTTAAAAATTTAATATATTACTCTTTATATTAGAAGTAAAAGATCCATATTTTTATATTGCAGGGTTATAAAATGTAAAATTGTGTTCATAATTATTGAGATGAGCAATGGTCACCTTGACATCCATGCCTTAGTTCATAGTACCGCAATTGTCGTAGTATTAATATATCATTTTGCAGAATTAAAAATTACTTATTGGACTATAAAGTTGAAAGTAACATTTAACAAATATTTTTATCATTTTTAGTAAGCACCAACAGTTTATATAGTTTTTTTTGTCAGAATGACCTCTAGAATACATAGTATAAGTTTATGGGTACCCTATATATCGTTAATTTGTCCCCACAGTTACGATGGATGTTTTTGATACAAGTATTGAGATGTCACGTATTGGTGTTATTTCTGATATTGAGAAAGCTTTCTTGAAAGTTGGTCTTAATAATTAGTACAGAAAGCTTGATGATCTATTAATATTGTTGTATAGTTCGTGAGGTGATAAGTAGTTTTAGGAGTTGTAATACAGCACCGTAATTAGAGTATTTTAGAAAAATCTCAGCTAAGGGAAAATGGGTATTCTGTAGATTTGCAAACCTGCAAAATAGTTTTGACGTAACTAGTATTGAGAACCTAGAAGATTTCAATAATTCTACACAACAATCGACTGCGGTTATGAATGATTCAATATTTGATTTACATGTATACAACTTACTTGTCAAATTACTTTACATCCAAAAATATTGCTACAGAAAGCGTGGAGTAAATAAGTCAGTTGAAATAGAGTTGTTAAAGAGTGAGTTTTACAAACCTATTTTGTGATAAGTATCGTATGCTTATGCAGTTATATGCGATTTAAGAGGAAAATATGACTCGAATATTTTCGTTTATCCATTTCAAGCCAAATCAATGGTTAAAATACTTATGTTTTGAGAATTAAATTGTTAATTTTTTATTTATCTTTCACATTATTTCGACAACTATAGTTATCGTCCTCAGTAAATAGTAATGTCTTTAAGAATTACTTGAGATGTCAATTAATTTATGAAAAATTGTAACGTGCAAAAATCGATTTCGGATCTTTTCGTATCGAGTTTATGCTTTTATTTATTATTCGAAAAATTACCTTTAGTCTGAAAACTTATGTTTGTTGATTTACTATTTACTCGTCATTTGTTTCATTATCATCTGAATTTTTGGCATATACCATTTTACCTTTATAAAAGTTCCTACTAGCGCCATCTAGGTAATGTTCATAGTTTTGGTTAGTTTAAAGATAATTTGCTTACAGATATCCATTACTTTCCTGAATTACCGCTAGATGGTATCATTAATTTATATTTTATTAGAAATTGTGCATTTAACAAAATTAACAATAGTTTTGGTAACAGTGAATATAACCAAATTTGATTGAATAACGTGTTGAGTTCACCATTTTGGGTAAAATTGGGCCTTCTTAAGAAAAATCTCTTTTCCTGTTCTAAATCGAAGTCATCTTCGGATATACGGGAGATATTTTCCTAGTTTATGTATTTCTACGTGTTGTTAGGTATTATAATATATATATATATATATATATATATATATATATATATATATATATATATATATATATATAATATATATATATATATATATACAAGAATTATATAAGAATTTTGGTTTCACCATAGGTAGATGGACTCTTCGCACTAATATCACTAGTTAAAAACTAAAAAAGAAAAATAAACAAAACGTAAAAATTCTTGGAACTTTTTTCTTCCGCCGCTCTTTCTTACTTGCTTCTCGTTACATGTTTCAACTAGATGTTCGAGGTAGTATCGTCCGAACCTGTACTCGCCTATACAGACCGTAACGAAGGATGTATCTTGCGGATAGCCAGAGATAGAGGTTATTTACTCATCAGACTAGGTCAGGCTATTCTAATTATACTATGCTTCCCTTATGACAATGCAAAAGTGGGTACGATAGACGTTTATAATCAACAATACTGCTTTTTTTTCGTATACAACGTACTGCTACAACCTAACAGTATGTTTTAATAAACGATACCTCCTCAGTCAGAAGTACTCAGTCAGGAGTAAATAGTTACCTTATTAAAATTTTCGTTGTCCACACTTGTTTTGAACTGAGAGAAAGGTTATAGTGTGTATTGTACTCGAATATCCCTCAAGATTCAAGAATTACTAAAATGTGTGTAATTTTTTTGTATTAAAAAAAAACGATCGTAAGGTTTATTGTTTTTGGGTTGGTTAAAATAGCATAATTTCTACTTGCTATTCTATAATTGCTAGAGCCATATCCAAAAATTTATATTAATGTTGCCATCCATTTTATTATTGTCACAAGTTATGAGTTATTTGCGCAGAAGCTGTTAATCTAGTTATCATCATATACCGGTTGTCCTTGTATTCTTGTCATGTTCTGCAGTATTTTGATAGGTGTAAATTGTGATTTATGAATTTATGGTCTTTAAGTTACGACTCACCTTGTATGTTGTTGAAAAATGGCAACATTGCTACTAAAAATCGTTTTAAAATTTAAAAGGTTTCATACATGTGATTACTTTAAAATCTTTGGATTGGTGAAAATAATCAGGCTATGGGTTTTTGGTTTTCTGGTACCTTCAGATAAGAAGGAAAACGCCATTTTGGAAAAAAGAAATTGAATGCGTAGTTAGAAGCACATGTAAAATTTGGAAAAGGTGTTCCTTAAAAATTTGATTGAATTTTTCAAGAAAAATTTTAAACAGCCTGTTGCTGGATTTGATCTTTTCCATATAAATAAATCCTGTTGGGATTTCGAATTTAAGTTCGGTTTTAAATTTTGTTTCTACTACACTTTCGCTTCATTCAAGAGGTTCTTCTTTTTGATCCTTTACACATTCACTCAAGATTAACATATTTCGTGCTTCCATAAGGAATAATTAAACCGTTTCTGACAGCACATTTGGATATCATTCGTCCGAGGTGTGAGAGGTGTGAAAGATTAGTTATGGGTCTTCGAGCCTGAATGGAAACAGTCTACGATTACTCCTTCTCATAGTATCTTCCGAATTAATTGAAGAAATATACGTTACACCTACGACTAGTTTCTGATAAGTATTATTGTTACATGCATACAAAATTTACCTATGGTGAGTGACTTTTGATTGCTTTTCTATATAACGAGGCTCTCGTTATCTGTACTTTACTGAAAGTCATAACTATTACTTTACTGTGCTTGCTACTTGTATTAGTGTGTTTCCGCAATTATCTTAATCCTGAAATTAATGCTTATGCTTATTGTTAAAACATTTTCTTAGTAATCGAGAGTAATACTATACATTTGTACCTGTAAAAGATAATTTGGGTTATTCCAAAGTTTCGCTTATACTTACATTTAACTTTGCAATAGAATTTATATTTTATCTATCAACTTTTCTTATATATTAGCTTTATTCTGGTAAATAACCGTAATTGTTCAACCGTTAGAACTACCTGTGTTTACTATACATGCAACAGCTGTTTGTCGACTGAATGCTACTCATTGAGTTTAAATATACAATGTATGTCAAAAAATTATGTTAACTGCTGGGGGTTTCAATTACTGTATAAATCAAATTGAACATTTCTTTATTATCATTGGGGTTGTATAACATTTGTTATTTTTTTTTCTGATTACAATTTTAATATTTGTTTAGTATAAAACTGTTTGAAGTAAGATTTGCTAATTTGAATCTTTTGTTGGTAGCCCTATGCTTACCAATAAATGGGTTATTTTGTGTTGCGCTTTATTTAATTATTGTACTGCAATTGCCAAAGGGGTAATAAACTTGGCCTTTCTAAATTTTCTAAATGCTTCATGTTTATTATTTTGTCTGCAATGTGCATAGTAATTTTACTGAATAATATTTTGTGCTTACATAAGTAAACAACAGGGTAGACATCTAGTGCTAATTTTCGCTTTATATTTGGGGTTTATTTGCGTCCGGTTGATTGGAAACTGATAAATTAGTCCAACGGAGAGCTCTTCGTGGAATATCGGTATACAAGAATTCAATTTCGGATAATTATAGATATATGTTTGGGTATTCTTTTCTTTTAGGGTCACCACTAGATGCCGAACCGGATTGTACTGTTTATGTAAAGTTTTAGTAAAATTCATAACTTTTTTTCTAGTTTTGTTTGAAGGTAAGTGGATTCTGCTGGTTTATTTTGCAGATATATTATTATATAGTATTATTTATTGTTGTATGGGAAGATTTCTATAGATTTGTATTTAGGTCTGAGATTGGCGCTCCATAAAATTAATTTTTGTTAGAGAATTACGAAAATTTAATTATTATTATAACATTTATAATATGTCACTTTGGGTATATTAAATAGTGGTGTTAAACAATCGTACATTATTTCATTAATCCTGTGATCTACGATCAACTTCCTAGTCCTTTGTCAGTGTGGACTTAGTTCACCATTTTCTTTTACGTCTCTTTTGTCCTTGTTAGCCTCCTTGCTGTGAGTTTCCGCAGCTGGTAGTTGACGGATTGTGTCTCAATTCTGTTTTCCACGTCAAATCTTGCTGTTTGCGAATTTGAATACAATGTCCTTCAAGCGACCCCATGAGTAGAAGTCGAGACACGTCAAATGTTACGCGCCGACCAAGGAAATAAGCCTCCCTTGCTAACCAGCGTTCTTGAAAATATTAGTTAATATGGTCTCGTAAGTTAAGGGAAGAATGTTCTGGGCATCTGTACAATTGTAGATACAGTAATCGCTTAATGTCCAATGTCACATCTTCTAACAGGACTGGTAACTCATTTATTAAAAAATCTAAGAAGAGATCACCAGTTAGCGCACGATCAAAAAAGACCACACTACACATTTAGCCTCCAGCGGTCTTGGTGCTGCACTTCTCGCATACAATATGGATTTCCACCAGACCAATAATGCATATTATGCGTGTTTACCCCACCATCACTATTAAAATCCTCGTCGGTCCATAGAATTTGTGATAAAATATTCCGGTTTTCTCGAAGTCATCTTCGTTTAGGGCCTGGTGCCAACCTATATGGTTGAGGTGTCTAAAAATAAAAAGTAACGCGCATATAGTACACTTTGTCTCTATTAAAGAGGATGTGCTAATGCAATTATTTACCTGTGATTTTTTAATGTTTCGAACAGTAATTCGAACTATTCCCAGATCTAAAGATAACGCCCTAGCTGCAATGTAATAGTTCCTCCTGTCCTTACAATGCGACGTCTCCTAAGTCTACGATGATGAAACTACCAATATCGCGTAGTTGCTGGACCAAGCAAGGAAAAATCCTTCTTCCATGATGATGGCGATCTGGACACCGGGGCGCCTACTGTCTTTTACTTATTGTTACATTTTAAAAGCACTCGAAATATCAACGGTTTAATCACTTGCGAAACGCTTTTAAAAAATATTTACAAACCAAATTGACAAGAATTAAACTACGTCTAATAAAAATTTGACGTTTCTGTACAATTTTATTTAAAGGTTTGCTTTTTGTTTCCGCAACCTACTACTAAACATGGATTAGACATTCCAAGACAAAGTGCCAGATGGCGGTATTTATTTACTGAAGTAGTAAATAATTTAGTGCGTTTTGTTTAAAAAGAGATGTAAAATGTAATACTTTCTACATACTATACCTGTGTAAAATTAATAAAATTAGTTTAAGGGAAGTAAAAAGTTTAAGGAAACGGATTAATAATCGGAAATCGAAGCAGCAAACAAGATTGGAAGACTGTTTAGAATGTGACGGAAGACAGTTTGAACATTTATCGAGGCACTAAGTACCTAATATTTTAAAATCTGATTTTTTATTTTATTTGAACTTTACAGGGTGAGCCACCTTAAGACTAAACTTTAATTTCGTCATAACTTTAAAGCTAACAATAATATCAAAATAAATCTTGTCGCATTTTTATAGAAAATTTAATTTACTTTTTGGTTTTGACTTCCTGCATCATTGCAATTAAAATTTTAAAGAAAAAGCCTAAATACCTTGTTTTTGTATTCTTAACGCCCGCTAGCGACGGTGATAGACAAAGATCACTGCTAATCCTTAATTCGATTAACAACAACTAACAACTAACGGCAATTCAAAATACCTGCATTTGTCTTCCAAACAAGCTTTATTAATCCTGTGATCTACGATCAACTTCCTAGTCCTTTGTCAGTGTGGACTTAGTTCACCATTTTCTTTTAGCTGTCTCTTTTGTCCTATGTGGCCGTAGCCCTTTTCTTGATAGAGGGGCGATAAAGAATTAAATCAAGTGGTGCCCTTTTTTAAATTATATGTATCTCTTTTCTCCTGCCAAAACGCCCATGCATCCAAGTGCTGAACCGACCGACTGAGCTTCCGGCTAATTCCTTATTCCTTGTTACAGCACCTTAGCCACAATTTCTACCAATATCCTTTTGTGCACGTAACAATTTATTTAACAATTACTAGCGGAAAAACAATTCCTTTGAATTGCTCTTTTAGGTTTAAGAATGTGTTTTTATATATTTTACATAACTATGTTGCTATCGATTATTTATAAGGGGTTTGTGAAAATTGAGTTTTTCGTTTATGAAACAACGGTAGGTCAGCTAATCAAAAAGAGATTAAGTCAGTTTAAGTATAACCAGGTAGTTTGAATTTCCCCATTTCAGGGAAGGCGGGTTTTTAACCTTTCAAATTTTTGTTTCCACAAAAAGAATTTTCAACATATAGATATAAAATTAACTTGTCTGCGTACTTGAATCGGTGTGAAATATTAATTATTAATTGTGTTACATTTTTGGTGGGTTTAGAAAGAATTGTTTAAAGGCATATTTAATTAACTTGCCTTTACCTGTGATGAATTATCACTTATTGATTCTTTGTGAAATATTAATTAATAATTGTGGTAAATTTTTGGTGGCTTTAGAAAGAATTGTTCAAAGCGATATTTAATATACTTGCCTTGACCTGTGGTGAATTATTAATTGTTAATTATTTATATTGGTCTGTGATAATCGTTTGTTCAAATTTATCTAATTAAGGTTACCAGGGTTTCTTGTTTCTTATTGCTTCCTTTCTTCCCGTTTCAAGCTTTAGGGGGCTCTCGTTCATAAAATCATAATTTTCTCTTATTAAAGCTTGTGGCGCTCAAACTTTGCTTATTATATTAGTTACCTGCACTACTACAACTTCTTCTTTTCGTCTCTCTGACCTAAATCATCTACGCTCCAAAACACCCATGCTATCAAAGTGCTCAACTGTAATTTCATCGTTTGATTGAGCTATTAGCCGAGTTCACTCATTAATTTATATTTGTTACGTGGTAGGCTAGACACGTGACAAAATGAAAACGCAAACGTAATCCTGCTGTTAGTATAACAGTTTGATAAATATTTAAAACGAACTGTGGAATATAATTTTGTTTCAGTAAAGAAAAGCTGTATTTTTAATAAATTGAATATTACTTGAAGATAACAAATCAGAACACTCTCTAACGGACGAAGACACAATAAAATATATCATAGCCAAAGAACAAACTTAACAATATTTAATGAAGTTATGATGTAAGTGTAAAGTGGTGAAAAACTTTTATTTAAAATTGATAAAGCATTCACAAATAGAAACTTGATATACTAACTAAAGATTTAGTCAAATCTAACAAAGAAATAGGATTCGGTTATGAATAACTGTAATTGTTATTGTATTGGGAGGCCAAATCAGCAAGGTAAGCGGCAGTATCGCAAGACCTATCAATCTGACAATGGGAAAAAAATTATATATTGCCATAGTAAACTAAATATCAAAATAAATTTTGATTTGTAAATTTAATTTTTTGGTTTAAATTACATCACAATAAAATTATAAAACCTAAATACCTTTTTGTATTCTTAACGACACTAGCGACGGTGATGACAAAGATCACTGCTAATCCTTAATTCGATTAACAACAACTAACAACTAACGGCAATTCAAAATACCTGCATTTGTCTTCCAAACAAGCTTTATTTTACTAAAATCAAATTATTGGTTTAGAATTTACAGCAATTTTACACTTTCAATAGCTTCTCCCACTCTTATTATGGTCAGTACGCCAATGAACCTTAAACCAAAATTATGCAGAATTGTCTAGACTTTCTAACGTTGAAACAAAGGTATACCTTTATATAGGGGTTTTCGGAAAAAATTAGAATTTTATTATTTAATTTTTTATTGCGCACCCTAGCGGTGTAATACGGAACGCTTACCTTACTTATTTGCCCACGCGGTACAGTAAAAATAGAATGTGTAGGTTTAATATAATTTTTAGTTTTAACTACATATATTAGATTATTGTAGTACTGTTGTAACTTAACATATTTAATTGCTAAATCATTTATTTTAAGGTTTAAGAAAAGACGCAGCAAAAAACCTGGAGACACTAAAAGCTAAAATTAAGCCTTTTTTTAATTATAAAATGCCAAAACCTATTTAAAGGAGACCCTTGCTTGCCTATTGAAGTTATTTGGATGTTTGTATATCTCAATAGCTTCACGTTGTAAATGAACACGATAATAAGTTTGTCTTCACAATATTTTCATGTTATCAAATTGATTCCCATTATTTAGATTACTGTAAACATGTTTGCTACTACAGACTTCTCCGGTTGACCTAATCTATAAAATCTCGTGTGTTCTTTACGTTTATTATCCCACTGTATACTTTTTCATATTAATAAGGTAACTTATGCTTTTTTTAAAGATTTTATTGGATTTGAAGACATCTTTACCATATATCAATACACAATTGTTATTAACGTTTAAATTTATATAAACAATATTAAAAATTGGTTGATTTGGTAGATAGGAAATAAGCATTTTAATTATGTGATGTTCTGTAAAGTTCATTTAATAAATCGAGAGTTACTATTTAAGAAAAGTTTGGTTTTAGATTAGCCAAGTAAATTTCAGATTTTTAAAACTTTCTGCATTCAAACGAGGTTTTGGACCAATTCAGTAAATTTTAATGTGTTCGACGCATGGTAGTTGGGCTCTGTTGCCAAAGATGGTTTGCTGAAAGTTTTGAGGGTTACAGGTAAAATTTAATGGAGAATTCCTTCCAGCGAACCTTTACCCAGCATCGTTTCCATCTAGACGTTGTACCTTCCAAAATATTGTTGGTATCTAATTGGTGGAAGGGATCAAGGTGGCTAAAATTAAATCCTAATGTGTGGCCTAAGGGAAGTAACTGTTTGAGGAGCTTAAGACTTGTGTTTCTATTTCGAATACAAATTAGTGTTAATGTTATTTCCCAAAATTTTCTGAATGTGTTCGCATGGTTGCTTGGGATGAGACGTTTGTTTTCATTTGTAAAAATTTTACTAATAATTTTAGACATGAATTATACTTCCAGAGTAAGAGAAGTGAATTATTGGTTTTAAAGTTTATTTAGCAAGTATATTTTCAATCGTGTCAAAGGTCGAATTTGTCTTTTGTCGTTTCATAGATTTTAAAGGTATTTTAGGGTCAAACCAATCTAATCAATCGTGCAGGTGATATGGGTTTTGTGAAACATATTCTGTCGCACTAATCGCGTGCTTAAAGCTGTTAGTCTTAAGAACATGAGAGGAATCGTTATGTTGGTGTACAAAGTCTTTTAAGTGTTTAAAGACAAAGGTTTTGGATTATATGAAGCTAGCTATGATGCTGAAGCATTTAAATTGTTGGGCTTGACCTGACAGGTCCACTCTTTCCTAAAAAGGAAAAATATTGGATCGTATTGTTTACTTGTGCAGTGTATAGGGTAATGCGTTTTGAATTAGTAAGATCTTTGCGCACTGAATTTTTCATACAAACTCTCATAAGATTAATTTCAGGAAGGTCGACCTATGACCATTTATAGTAGCAACCGCTCTAGTTTTGTAGAGCTGCGAATCAGTGAACGGTAACCCTCTATTCATTTTCTACTCTTAAATGACGGAACTCGACACCTGTAAAGTTCAAATAAAATCAAAAATCTCATTCTAAACCCAAAAATATTAGGTATTTAATGCCTCGATAAATGTTCAAATTACCTTCCGTCACATTCCAAACAGTCTTCTAACCTTGTTCGCTTGTATAAGACTGCTGCTTCGATTTCCGCAGCTGGTAGTTGACGAATTGTGTCTCGAATTCTGTTTTCCACGTCAAATCTTGCTGTTTGCGAATTTGGAATACAATGTCCTTCAAGCGACCCCATGAGTAGAAGTCGAGACACGTCAAATCGGGTGACCTGGCCGACCAAGGAAATAAGCCTCCCCTTGCTAACCAGCGTTCTTGAAAATATTAGTTAATATGGTCTCGTACATTAAGGGAAGAATGTTCTGGGCACCTGTCCAATTGTAGATACAGTAATCGCTTAATGTCCAATGTCACATCTTCTAACAGGACTAGCAACTCATTTATTAAAAAATCTAAGAAGAGATCACCAGTTAGCGCACGATCAAAAAAATGAGATGAGGACCACACCACACACATTTAGCCTCCAGCGGTCTTGGTGCTGCACTTCTCGCATACAATATGGATTTCCACCAGACCAGTAATGCATATTATGCGTGTTTACCCCACCACCACTATTAAAATCCTCGTCGGTCCATAGAATTTGTGACAAAATATTCCTGTTTTCTCGAATTATTCCTTACATCTATTGACAAAAATTTATTCTGTGATCAAAGTCATCTTCGTTTAGGGCCTGGTGCCAACCTATATGGTTGAGGTGTCTAAAAATAAAAAATAACGCGCATATAGTACACTTTGTCTCTATTAAAAAGGATATGCTAATGCAATTATTTACCTGTGATTTTGAATATGTTTCGAACAGTAATTCGAACTATTCCCAAATCTAAAGATAACGCCCTAGCTCCAATGTGTCTATTAAATTCTATGTAAGCTAAGACTGATGTCTATTAAATTCTATGTAAGCTAAGACTGATAATAGTTCCTCCTGTCCTTACAATGCGACGTCTCCTAAGTCTACGATGATGAAACTACCAATATCGCGTAGTTGCTGGACCAAGCAAGGAAAAATCCTTCTTCCATGATGATGGCGATCTGGACACCGGGGCGCCTACTGTCTTTTACTTATTGTTACATTTTAAAAGCACTCGAAATATCAACGGTTTAATCACTTGTGAAACGCTTTTAAAAAATATTTACAAACCAAATTGACAAGAATTAAACTACGTCTAATAAAAATTTGGCGTTTCTGTACAATTTTATTTAAAGGTTTGCTTTTTGTTTCCGCGACCTACTACTAAACATGGATTAGACATTCCAAGACAAAGTGCCAGATGGCGGTATTTATTTACTGAAGTAGTAAATAATTTAGTGAGTTTTGTACAAAAAGAGATGTAAAATGTAATACTTTCTACATACTATATCTGTGTAAAATTAATAAAATTAGTTTAAGGGAAGTAAAAAGTTTAAGGAAACGGATTAATAATCGGAAATCGAAGCAGCATTTTTATACACCCAAACAAGATTGGAAGACTGTTTAGAATGTGACGGAAGACAGTTTGAACATTTATCGAGGCACTAAGTACCTAATATTTTAAAATCTGATTTTTTATTTTATTTGAACTTTACAGGGTAAGCCACCTTAAGACTAAACTTTAATTTCGTCATAACTTTAAAGCTAACAATAATATCAAAATAAATCTTGTCGCATTTTTATAGAAAATTTAATTTACTTTTTGGTTTTGACTTCCTGCATCATTGCAATTAAAAGGAAAAAGCCTAAATACCTTGTTTTGTATTCTTTTTTTTTTTTTTTTTTTTTTTTTTAGAATTTACAGCAATTTTACATTTCAATAGCTTCTCCACTCTTATTATGGTCAGAGCAATGAACCTTAAACCAAAATTATCGAATTGTCTAGACTTTCAACGTTAAAGAAAGGTTTATTTATATAAACAATAAGTAAAAAATGGACGATTTGGTAGACAAGAAATAAGCATTTTAATTATGTGTGATGTTCGTGAACGTGTACATTTTTATAAATCGAGATTTACTACTTTAGAAAGGTTTGGTTCCAGATTAGCCAAGTCGATTTCAGATTTTTAAAACTTTCTGCAGGTGGGTAAGAGGTTTTGGACCAATTCAGTAACTATTTTAATGTGGATTCGACGAGAAGAAGTGTGGGCTCTCTTTGCCAAAAATGAGGTTGCTGAAGTTTTGAGGGTTACAGGTAAAATTTAATGGAGAATTTATTCCAGCGAACATTTACCCAGCATAGTTTCCATCTAGACGTTGTACTTCAAAAATATTGTTGGTATCTAATTGGTGGAAGGGATCAAGGTGGCTAAAACTAAATCCTAATGTGTGGCCTAACGAAAATTACTTTTATGAGGAGGTTATAAGACTTGTGTTTCTATTTCGAATACAAATTAGTGTTAATGTTATTTCCCAAAATTTTCTGAATGTGTTCGCATGGTTGCTTGGGATGAGACGTTTGTTTTCATTTGTAAAAATTTTACTAATAATTTTAGACATGAATTATAACTTCCAGAGTAAGAGGGAAATGAATTATTGGTTTTAAAGTTTATTTAGCAAGGATATTTTTCAATCGTGTCAAAGGTCGAATTTGTCTTTGTGTCGTTTCATAGATTTTAAAGGTATTTTTAGGGTCAAACCAAAACTAATCAATCGTGCCGGTGATATGGGTTTTGTGAAACATATTCTGTCGCACCTAATCGCGTGCTAGTAAAGCTGTTAGTCTTAAGAACATGAGAGGAATCGTTATGTTGGTGTACAAAGTCTTTTAAGTGTTTAAAGACAAAGGTTTTGGATTATATGAAGCTAGCTATGATGCTGAAGCATTTAAAATTGTTGGGCTTGACCTGACAGGTCCACTCTTTCCTAAAAAGGAAAAATATTGGATCGTATTGTTTACTTGTGCAGTGTATAGGGTAATGCGTTTTGAATTAGTAAGATCTTTGCGCACTGAATTTTTCATACAAACTCTCATAAGATTAATTTCAGGAAGGTCGACCTATGACCATTTATAGTAGCAACCGCTCTAGTTTTGTAGAGCTGCGAATCAGTGAAACGGTAACCCTCTATTCATTTTCTACTCTTAAATGACGGAACTCGACACTTGACCACACGACATTTAAACACAAGACATTTCCCCACGGACATTTCCACACACGACATTTCAACACACGACTATTCCCACATTTAAATAGTTTTACCATTTATTTTTGTAGAATTGAAGGGTTTTTCACACATTTCAAGAAAACCATACGTATATACCAGGTGTATATATCGTTTTAAACTTCAACGACACCAGAAGTTGTTCCACTTTCAGTTTTCGTATTAATACTTGCTATTACAATTAAAAGGTTATTAAGAAAATATTATTTAATAAAGTCTAGACTATTTACTTGAACGTTTAAAGTTTGTGAGTAAAATTCTTTTAAACTGCTTAAGTTTTATTAACCCTTCAGTACCCGTATGAAATTCTAAGACACCAGTACCCGTTTCGGTCTCACAAGCTGTCGCCGCCAAAGACATATTTAAGTAGATTAAGATAGGGGAATGGATTAATATAGTTGTTGTGATGTGTTTATGAAAAAAAATGAACAAATAATTGTCAAATAAATTTAATAAACAAACAAAACTTAAACTACTACATCAATTCAAATTTAAACTAAAACTAATTAATTTAGGAACAGTAAACCTTGTTATATATATTGCTCAAGAGTATATTGATGTAAAAAACATTCTTGTATGTTACTGATCTGCAAAACAGTTTTCATAACAAAATTCGCAAACCACCGTTACATGCTCCAAACACATGAACTTTTTACATTTCTTGCAAAAATACCGTATTTTCCGATTTCTTTTTGTATCACAGAAATACCATCCACCTTTTTGGTTTTCAACATTTACAACTTCGGAATTCCTTTCTATACCACACAGTTCTTCAATTCGGAGTTTCATATTTCGAGGAAGGCACTGTACACTAGCTCGTACACGTAAATGCGGTTCTATCATGTCCATGGCAAGTTTATGTAAAAATTTACGACGTAATATGGAAACATCTGGATTATTGGAGCCGTATATTACCAAACTGTTGATTTCAGCTACATTTAAAGTTGAATAAAACACCACCATGGGCCATCTACGAGTATTTCGAGCGCAATTGTAGTTTGAACACAGTTGGTCGACCACATCAACACCGCCCTTTGTACTATTGTACATTGTTATAATTTCCGGCTTAAATTCTTCGCCACTTGCAGCATCAATAGTATCGTCGTGATGTAGGCTGGATACTAACAGAACATTCTTATTTTTACGAGGAATGTATGAAACTAAGGTACAAGTGTTCATGAAGCTAAATACACTGGATTTGAGTGGACGTTTTACTGGTTTGCTAAACTCCAAGGGTAATTCTCTTTTATTTTTCCTAATTGTGCCAATAACAGTCAGTTTCCTTTCCAGCAAACTATTGACCAATTGAAGACTTGTGAACCAGTTATCTATAGTTACATTCCTCCCTGTATTATATATTGGTTCACAGAGCCTCTCAACTACCGCACCAGGACTTTTACTGTTGTTAAAGGGTCCTTCTGGCTGTGTTCCTACATATACTTCTAAGTTACTGGTGTAATACATTCGAGCATCTGACGTACCAAAAATTTTAATTCCGTATTTGTTCGGCTTTGACGGAATATACTGCCGAAATCCACATCACTCACGAAAACCCTCGAGTTTTTCGTCTATGGCGACGTACTCTGAATGGCTGTAACCTTTTTTACAATTCTCAATAAATTGATCAAAGTATTCTCGTATAGGAGCCAATTTATCAATTTTTTTTCTCTCTTCGCGTGTTGCCTTATCATCAAACCTAAGGCTGCTAAGAAGGAATCGAATTCTATTCAATGACATGGTTAACCTAAAAATTTCGTTCCCTGACCCGTCAGTTTTCCATAAGTGTTTGGTATTCAAATGATTAGCTTTCAGAACTCCTGTATAGTACATTAATCCTAATAAGGCTTGTATTTCTGGTTTGTTTGTTGGTCTGGCGTCATTGACACGTGAATAATTATGTAATATTGAATTTATAAAAATATTTGTACTGTCCACAATCAAGTGTAACATTGTATCATTGACAAAATATTTTCAGATTTCAAGGGGTTCTTTTAGTGACCTTGTCGGCAGTCTTGACAATGGTAAACGAATGACTTTATTTTCGGATAGGGTTCGAACATTTTTAGCTCGAACATGTTTCCTCCATTTTGTTACCTTATCTTTTCCTTCATAAAATAATTCGTCATTTTCTCGTTGAGTAGTATCTTCATCGTCTGATATGTCTTGTTCAGTATGGCTATCTAATTGCCTAGTTTCTAGTAAATCCTCTTCGTCCGACGATGGCACATCATCATAAACCGTATTGTCATCATCCTGCTCTGTCATTGCATTCCGCATCAACTGTACTAGGCGCGCCTGTTCTCTCTCATAATCTCCATGGCTAGTATAATGCTTTAGTGTAATAATGTTATTAAACATTTTTAAAAATACTACCTTATTTTCAACTTGGTCGCAAATAAAAAAGAAAAATAAATATAACTTGAGTACCCGCTTCGGTCTCTGAAACCAATATGCAAATAACTTTTGAACCACTGCACCCACTAACTTCAAACTACGTACTGATCTTCGAGAGTAACATACACGAAGGTATTGAAATGGCGGGTACGCAGACGCTTGCGCAGTAGATAATAAGTTGGATCGTGTGCTTGATCGGTCTCACCAATGCAATAGGGGTACTGAAGGGTTAAGTTGTTAAGTACCTATTAATTTTCTTATGTCGTTATACATTAAAAGTTAATTCAATTTAATTATATTTTAAGTTGTCTTTAATATAAATTTATTAAATGTGGGAAAAGTCGAGTAGTGAAACGTCCAACCATAAACGTACCCTTGAAGACGCGTCGTTTATTACATACAGGTCGTTAAAGAGATTTTTTTTTCGTTTTTTCCCCATAACTCCTTTAATATTAAAGGTACATAAATGATATTCGGTTGACTAACACATAAGGAATGACGTGTTGTGCAACGTATGAGGTAATTCTTAAATATGTTAGAGGCGTAGATATAGGGGTCATTTGAAGTATTTAGCCCTGTAACTTCCACGTCACTGGCACAGAATGGATTTCAGTGGCATTTTTGAATATTTAAAGTCTTTTACACGAAAACTGTTTACCTTGTGTAAAGCTCTAAAGTAAATAGTTTAAAATACTTCTTTCCGATTATAAACTAATCCCAATACATTACTTTTATGAGAAGGCTATAAGACTTGTGTTTCTATTTCGAATACAAATTAGTGTTAATGTTATTTCCCAAAATTTTCTGAATGTGTTCGCATGGTTGCTTGGGATGAGACGTTTGTTTTCATTTGTAAAAATTTTACTAATAATTTTAGACATGAATTATAACTTCCAGAGTAAGAGGGAAGTGAATTATTGGTTTTAAAGTTTATTTAGCAAGTATATTTTTCAATCGTGTCAAAGGTCGAATTTGTCTTTGTGTTGTTTCATAGATTTTAAAGGTAGTTTTAGGGTCAAACCAAAACTAATCAATCGTGCAGGTGATATGGGTTTTGTGAAACATATTCTGTCGCAACTAATCGCGTGCCAGTAAAGCTGTTAGTCTTAAGAACATGAGAGGAATCGTTATGTTGGTGTACAAAGTCTTTTAAGTGTTTAAAGACAAAGGTTTTGGATTATATGAAGCTAGCTATGATGCTGAAGCATTTAAATTTGTTGGGCTTGACCTGACAGGTCCACTCTTTCCTAAAAAAGGAAAAAATATTGGATCGTATTGTTTACTTGTGCAGTGTATAGGGTAATGCGTTTTGAATTAGTAAGATCTTTGCGCACTGAATTTTTCATACAAACTCTCATAAGATTAATTTCCAGGGAAGGTCGACCTATGACCATTTATAGTAGCAACCGCTCTAGTTTTGTAGACGCTGCGAATCAGTGAAACGGTAACCCTCTATTCATTTTCTACTCTTAAATGACGGGAACCCGACACTTGACCACACGACATTTAAACACAAGACATTGCCCCACGGACATTTCCACACACGGACATTTCAACACACAACTTTTCCCTACATTTAAATAGTTTTTACCATTTATTTTTGTAGAATTGAAGGGTTTTTCACACATTTCAAGAAAACCATACGTATATACCAGGTGTATATATCGTCCCGTCTGGTCAAAATGTCAAGTTTTAAACTTCAACGACACCAGAAGTTGTTTCACTTTCAGTTTTCGTGTTAATACTTGCTATTACAATTAAAAGGTTATTAAGAAAATATTATTTAATAAAGTCTAGACTATTAACTTGAACGTTTAAGGTTTGTGAGTAAAATTCTTTTAAACTGCTTAAGTTTTATTAACCCTTCAGTGCCCGTATGAAATTCTAAGACACCAGTACCCGTTTCGGTCTCACAAACCGACGCCCTTCTGTCGCCGCCAAAGACATATTTAAGTAGATTAAGATAGGGGAATGGATTAATATAGTTGTTGTGATGTGTTTATGAAAAAAAATCAACAAATAATTGTCAAATAAATTTAATAAACAAACAAAACTTAAACTACTACATCAATTCAAATTTAAACTAAAACTAATTAATTTAGGAACAGTAAACCTTGTTATATGTATTGCTCAAGAGTATATTGATGTAAAAAACATTCTTGTATGTTACTGATCTGCAAAACAGTTTTCATAACAAAATTCGCAAACCACCGTTACACGCTCCAAACACATGAACTTTTTACATTTCTTGCAAAAATACCGTATTTTCCGATTTCTTTTGTATCACAGAAATACCATCCACCTTTTGGTTTTCAACATTTACAACTTCGGAATTCCTTTCTATACCACACAGTTCTTCAAATCGGAGTTTCATATTTCGAGGAAGGCACTGTACACTAGCTCGTACACGTAAATGCGGTTCTATCATGTCCATGGCAAGTTTATGTAAAATTCACGACGTAATATGGAAACATCTGGATTATTGGAGCCGTATATTACCAAACTGTTGATTTCAGCTACATTTAAAGTTGAATAAAACACCACCATGGGCCATCTACGAGTATTTCGAGCGCAATTGTAGTTCGAACACAGTTGGTCGACCACGTCAACACCGCCCTTTGTACTATTGTACATTGTTATAATTTCCGGCTTAAATTCTTCGCCGCTTGCAGCATCAATAGTATCGTCGTGATGTAGGCTGGATACTAACAGAACATTCTTATTTTTACGAGGAATGTATGAAACTAAGGTACAAGTTCATGAAGCTAAATACACTGGATTTGAGTGGACGTTTTACTGGTTTGCTAAACTGCAACGGTGTAATTTTAATATTATTTATAAAAATTTGTGCCACAATCAAGTGTAACATTGTATCATTGGCAAAATAGTTCCAGATTTCAAGGGTTCTTTTAGTGACCTTGTCGGCAGTCTTGACAATGGTAAACGAATGACTTTATTTTCGGATAGGGTTCGAACATTTTAGCTGGAACATGTTTCCTCCATTTTGTTACCTTATCTTTTCCTTCATAAAATAATTCGTCATTTTCTCGTTGAGTAGCATCTTCATCGTCTGATATGTCTTGTTCAGTATCGCTATCTAATTGCCTAGTTTCTAGTAATTACCCGTCCGACGATGGCACATCATCATAAACCGTATTGTCATCATCCTGCTCTGTCATTGCATTCCGCATCAACTGTACTAGGCGCGCCTGTTCTCTCTCATAATCTCCATGGCTAGTATAATGCTTTAGTGTAATAATGTTATTAAACATTTTTAAAAATACTACCTTATTTTCAACTTGGTCGCAAATAAAAAGAAAAATAAATATAACTTGAGTACCCGCTTCGGTCTCTGAAACCAATATGCAAATAACTTTTGAACCACTGCACCCACTAACTTCAAACTACGTACTGATCTTCGAGAGTAACATACACGAAGGTATTGAAATGGCGGGTACGCAGACGCTTGCGCAGTAGATAATAAGTTGGATCGTGTGCTTGATCGGTCTCACCAATGCAATAGGGGTACTGAAGGGTTAAGTTGTTAAGTACCTATTAATTTTCTTATGTCGTTATACATTAAAAGTTAATTCAATTTAATTATATTTTAAGTTGTCTTTAGTGTCTTTAGTGTCGAGTAGTGAAACGTCCAACCATAAACGTACCCTTGAAGACGCGTCGTTTATTACATACAGGTCGTTAAAGAGATTTTTTTTTCGTTTTTTCCCCCATAACTCCTTTAATATTAAAGGTACATAAATGATATTCGGTTGACTAATACATAAGGAATGACGTGTTGTGCAACGTATGAGGTAATTCTTAAATATGTTAGAGGCGTAGATATAGGGGTCATTTGAAGTATTTAGCCCTGTAACTTCCACGTCACTGGCACAGAATGGATTTCAGTGGCATTTTTTGAATATTTAAAGTCTTTTACACGAAAACTGTTTACCTTGTGTAAAGCTCTAAAGTAAATAGTTTAAAAATACTTCTTTCCGATTATAAACTAATCCCAATACATTACTACAGACATTAACAGACGAACCTTTCCGCAAATTAATCGACTGGCTACATTTTTGGTGTCTATTTGTTAAATTTGATAAAAATGCTGACAACAACATTTACTGAATGTAATTTACAGAAATCGTTTTAGAAAAATGAGAATTAATAGAAGTGTATGTCAGGAATTGGTTAGCATTAGTGGCGGTAAGCTTCAACTCCTTCAAAACCCTTATGATAAATTAGAACGCCAACTTAGAGCATTGGAAACAATTGTAATTTTATTTCTATGATTACGTCTTCCAGAAGAGTTATTAATAGACATGGCAAAGATCTTTTGGAGTCTCAGTGAAGTAGAAAATGAAGAAGAAGTAAATGTGGCTAAAATAACTTATACAGGTTTGAATTAAATATTTTTTAATTGTACTCACCAGTTATATCACACCTGCAAGCAGTGTTTTTAAGGAAAAATTCAAATTATGCTGCCTCCCAGATCATAGTGTTGTTTTCGCGTAGATCGTGATACATGAATGCATGGTAATGGCTTAATGCACATAGTCCATTTTTATTTACTAAATTTTGAATTTTAGTTTTAAACAGTCCGGTTGGTTGCCATCCATCTCTATTAAATTATAGATGCTGTGATTAACCAAATAAAATAAAATATTGCTTTGTTTCATTACACTTTTAATTATCATTAATTATTCTTTTATTTTTGTAGAATTGAAGGGTTTTTCACACATTTCAAGAAAACCATACGTATATACCAGGTGTATATATCGTCCCGTCTGGTCAAAATTTCAAGTTTTAAACTTCAACGACACCAGAAGTTGTTCCACTTTCAGTTTTCGTGTTAATACTTGCTATTACAATTAAAAGGTTATTAAGAAAATATTATTTAATAAAGTCTAGACTATTAACTTGAACGTTTAAGGTTTGTGAGTAAAATTCTTTTAAACTGCTTAAGTTTTATTAACCCTTCAGTGCCCGTATGAAATTCTAAGACACCAGTACCCGTTTCGGTCTCACAAACCGACGCCCTTCTGTCGCCGCCAAAGACATATTTAAGTAGATTAAGATAGGGAATGGATTAATATAGTTGTTGTGATGTGTTTATGAAAAAAATCAACAAATAATTGTCAAATAAATTTAATAAACAAACAAAACTTAAACTACTACATCAATTCAAATTTAAACTAAAACTAATTAATTTAGGAACAGTAAACCTTGTTATATGTATTGCTCAAGAGTATATTGATGTAAAAAACATTCTTGTATGTTACTGATCTGCAAAACAGTTTTCATAACAAAATTCGCAAACCACCGTTACACGCTCCAAACACATGAACTTTTTACATTTCTTGCAAAAATACCGTATTTTCCGATTTCTTTTGTATCACAGAAATACCATCCACCTTTTGGTTTTCAACATTTACAACTTCGGAATTCCTTTCTATACCACACAGTTCTTCAATTCGAGTTTCATATTTCGAGGAAGGCACTGTACACTAGCTCGTACACGTAAATGCGGTTCTATCATGTCCATGGCAAGTTTATGTAAAAATTCACGACGTAATATGGAAACATCTGGATTATTGGAGCCGTATATTACCAAACTGTTGATTTCAGCTACATTTAAAGTTGAATAAAACACCACCATGGGCCATCTACGAGTATTTCGAGCGCAATTGTAGTTCGAACACAGTTGGTCGACCACGTCAACACCGCCCTTTGTACTATTGTACATTGTTATAATTTCCGGCTTAAATTCTTCGCCGCTTGCAGCATCAATAGTATCGTCGTGATGTAGGCTGGATACTAACAGAACATTCTTATTTTTACGAGGAATGTATGAAACTAAGGTACAAGTGTTCATGAAGCTAAATACACTGGATTTGAGTGGACGTTTTACTGGTTTGCTAAACTACAAGGGTAATTCTCTTTTATTTTTCCTAATTGTGCCAATAACAGTCAGTTTCCTTTCCAGCAAACTATTGACCAGTTGAACACTTGTGAACCAGTTATCTATAGTCACATTCCCCCTGTATTATATATTGGTTCACAGAGCCTCTCAACTACCGCACCAGTACTATTACTGTTGTTAAAAGGTCCTTCTGGCTGTGTTCCTACATATACTTCTAAGTTACTGGTGTAATACATTCGAGCATCTGACATACCAAAAATTTTAATTCCGTATTTGTTCGGCTTTGACGGAATATACTGCCGAAATCCACATCGCTCACGAAAACCCTCGAGTTTTTCATCTATGGTGACGTACTCTGAATGGCTGTAACCTTTTTTACAATTCTCAACAAATTGATCAAAGTATTCTCGTATAGGAGCCAATTTATCAATTTTTTTTCTCTCTTCGCGTGTTGCCTTATCATCAAACCTAAGGCTGCTAAGAAGGAATCGAATTCTATTCAATGACATGGTTAACCTAAAAATTTCGTTCCCTGACCCGTCAGTTTTCCATAAGTGTTCGGTATTCAAATGATTAGCTTTCAGAACTCCTGTATAGTACATTAATCCTAATAAGGCTTGTATTTCTGGT
This sequence comes from Vesta saturnalis, assembly GCA_036346205.1. Lineage (NCBI taxonomy): Eukaryota > Metazoa > Arthropoda > Insecta > Coleoptera > Lampyridae > Vesta > Vesta saturnalis. The sequence goes on along the minus strand of JARFJB010001119.1, from coordinate 3,069,422 downwards.
TTGTTCGTTGGTCTGGCGTCATTGACACGTGAATAATTATGTAATATTGAATTTATAAAAATATTTGTACTGTCCACAATCAAGTGTAACATTGTATCATTGGCAAAATAGTTCCAGATTTCAAGGGGTTCTTTTAGTGACCTTGTCGGCAGTCTTGACAATGGTAAACGAATGACTTTATTTTCGGATAGGGTTCGAACATTTTTAGCTGGAACATGTTTCCTCCATTTTGTTACCTTATCTTTTCCTTCATAAAATAATTCGTCATTTTCTCGTTGAGTAGCATCTTCATCGTCTGATATGTCTTGTTCAGTATCGCTATCTAATTGCCTAGTTTCTAGTAAATCCTCTTCGTCCGACGATGGCACATCATCATAAACCGTATTGTCATCATCCTGCTCTGTCATTGCATTCCGCATCAACTGTACTAGGCGCGCCTGTTCTCTCTCATAATCTCCCATGGCTAGTATAATGCTTTAGTGTAATAATGTTATTAAACATTTTTAAAAATACTACCTTATTTTCAACTTGGTCGCAAATAAAAAAGAAAAATAAATATAACTTGAGTACCCGCTTCGGTCTCTGAAACCAATATGCAAATAACTTTTGAACCACTGCACCCACTAACTTCAAACTACGTACTGATCTTCGAGAGTAACATACACGAAGGTATTGAAATGGCGGGTACGCAGACGCTTGCGCAGTAGATAATAAGTTGGATCGTGTGCTTGATCGGTCTCACCAATCCAATAGGGGTACTGAAGGGTTAAGTTGTTAAGTACCTATTAATTTTCTTATGTCGTTATACATTAAAAGTTAATTCAATTTAATTATATTTTAAGTTGTCTTTAATATAAATTTATTAAATGTGGGGAAAAGTCGAGTAGTGAAACGTCCAACCATAAACGTACCCTTGAAGACGCGTCGTTTATTACATACAGGTCGTTAAAGAGATTTTTTTTTCGTTTTTTTCCCCATAACTCCTTTAATATTAAAGGTACATAAATGATATTCGGTTGACTAACACATAAGGAATGACGTGTTGTGCAACGTATGAGGTAATTCTTAAATATGTTAGAGGCGTAGATATAGGGGTCATTTGAAGTATTTAGCCCTGTAACTTCCACGTCACTGGCACAGAATGGATTTCAGTGGCATTTTTTGAATATTTAAAGTCTTTTACACGAAAACTGTTTACCTTGTGTAAAGCTCTAAAGTAAATAGTTTAAAAATACTTCTTTCCGATTATAAACTAATCCCAATACATTACTACAGACATTAACAGACGAACCTTTCCGCAAATTAATCGACTGGCTACATTTTTGGTGTCTATTTGTTAAATTTGATAAAAATGCTGACAACAACATTTACTGAATGTAATTTACAGAAATCGTTTTAGAAAAAATGAGAATTAATAGAAGTGTATGTCAGGAATTGGTTAGCATTAGTGGCGGTAAGCTTCAACTCCTTCAAAACCCTTATGATAAATTAGAACGCCAACTTAGAGCATTGGAAACAATTGTAATTTTATTTCTATGATTACGTCTTCCAGAAGAGTTATTAATAGACATGGCAAAGATCTTTTGGAGTCTCAGTGAAGTAGAAAATGAAGAAGAAGTAAATGTGGCTAAAATAACTTATACAGGTTTGAATTAAATATTTTTTAATTGTACTCACCAGTTATATCACACCTGCAAGCAGTGTTTTTAAGGAAAAATTCAAATTATGCTGCCTCCCAGATCATAGTGTTGTTTTCGCGTAGATCGTGATACATGAATGCATGGTAATGGCTTAATGCACACATAGTCCATTTTTTTATTTACTAAATTTTGAATTTTAGTTTTAAACAGTCCGGTTGGTTGCCATCCATCTCTATTAAATTATAGATGCTGTGATTAACCAAATAAAATAAAATATTGCTTTGTTTCATTACACTTTTTAATTATCATTAATTATTCTTTTATTTTATTAGAATTTTCACAATTAAAAATAAAATAAAACCCTTTATCAGAGTACGGTTTATTCTAAACCTTAGCAAGGACTCACAGATTAAAATAAATAATAATGACTGCAGTATAAATTCGAACACGTATCTAATAATGATTTACATAAATAATAAGCAACTTTAATTAATTATGCTCCCTGGAAATTTGTGGTAACAACTAAATAATAAAATTTGCGTGATCTTAATATTAACCCCTCTTAAATGTAAATATATTCAAGATAAACAAAAGTGCAAAATTAACCTTGACACAAAATAATAATTTAGCCGATTTTGAAATACTTAAGTAAAATCATTATTTATATCTCTAGTAAGACTAAAATGATTTGTTCTTCGCAAATGTAAATTGTTTAAAAAAAGAAATAAATTGCGCTACTAACACATTTCCAGAAAAATTAGATGAAATAATTGTAAATATTAAAGTCGTTTTGTTTATGTAGTTATATGCCTCTAATACTCAATAAATTAGTAATTTCATAAATAACTTTAAGCACAATCTTGAAGTTCGGGAAAACCGCACGGCGCGTTTTCCTTCAGCGAATAAAATTTGTGAAATTTATATTTAAAACTCTCGAGAGTTATTTCAAACCATTTTTATTATATTTTGTAACGTAGGATTATAACATTTTTAGCGTTATCTAAAAAAAGTTTGACATTTTCACACGGAAAAATCTGCGTTGATTCCCTACAGCAGTTTTAACCATCGATCATACTTTGCATAACATTACGTAATTTATTAATTTTACATAGGAAATAAAACTTTTTACGAAAACTACAAGCAAAAAAATATTTATAGTTTAATTTTATCACATAATCATAATACAAACAAAAATTTATGCATTAAATGTAATATCCAGTGAAGAAATATGCATTTCTGTTATCATAATAAATACAAAACACGTTAAGCAGTTGTGTTCAACGTCATTAAGGACGCAATAATCAGTTTTTAACCGTAATATCAAAATTTAAATAGCAGTAATAGGAAATTGCTCAGTAACGTTAGACAAAAATGTTTATATTTGAACAGGCCATCACATTGTACAAAAATTACTGCAGCAATGCCATACTGATAACATCCAAGTTAATAAATATTGCTATATTGAACAATAAGTAAAAAGTATTTGGCATTCCTAGAGTAAACGTTGTATTCTACTATCGTTTAACAACCGTTCAATGACTTTAATTAAAGATGTTACACGTCCAAACCGCACTAGCCATCGCGTATGCTTACCGAAATAATCGGGTAGGCAAGCCAGATACAGTGGAAATAGGCGTGGTCGATATAAGGAGTAAAATCATTGAAAAGTAGTTCAAACACCTTACATTTACCATTGATCTACAAAGCTCAGTCCGGAATAAAATTGTCTCTCGGCGCCACCACAATATTAAATTTTGCTAAAATAAATAGTATTAGGCGGGATGGTAAATTAATCCTATCTGACTGTGGAAGACAGGATTGCAGCCTTCTCAGTAAAATCATTCACCATTCGAATTCAATCACACTTCAAAATAAATTGATCCAAAAGCTTAAGACAATTCTGGAATGCACGGGTCGTCGTAAACTTATTGAACACACCCTGTGCAAATGAAAATTCCCAAATCGTAAGACGTTAACTTGAATACTTTTTAAGTATTCCGAATTTAGAAAATTCTAAATAAAATAAGCGAAATCGGTTTAACAATGAATTGTTATCTCAAAAAAAATTCGCTAATTGCTGAATAATTCAAACATAGAGCGGTTAGTGCTTGTATCATCAATAATATCTTTATATTTTATTAATACTTTATCTTTAAAATCGTATTTAGACATTCATTAATAGGTTTAAACTTTAATACTTCAAAACTGTAATTTATGCTGAATAAAAAAATAATAAGTACTTTATTATAAGTTTTGTTATGAAGGAATAAGTTCAAAAGTAAATATGTAATTAAAAATTATTATTAATTTTTATAAATACCTTGTTAGTACTGTTCCGCATTAATACTTCAAAGCTAAAATTGAATTTTGTGATCGATCTTGCTCATTATGCAATTTCCAATCAATCCTTATATTCAAAAATATGAAAAGACTAATTTCACTTATCAGAAGGTATAACCAGTTACGTACACAATTGACACAAATAAACGACAAAATAAATTAAACAGTGGATATATATTGATAAATTCGCATGTAAATAGTTACAACGGCGTGGTTTAAAAAAAACACCAACACATAAATATATTGAGACTAAAATTACTCAGTTCCTAAAACTAAAAACAACGAAATACCAATAATAAAGTTCGATTACCCTTTTTTCTTTGAATGAACCGTAATTATTGCAACAACAACAAAAAAAAAATGTACTTAAAAGATAATTGTACTTGTCTTGGTTGAATACAATCTAAATCTAATTCTTACGTATTACATTAATTAATCCTTTTTTGGTGTGGTACTTGTAGTCCATATGTTCTTCTTTGGGTAATCCTTTTAAAGTTCTTAGATGCACTATGCACAAAACACAAGAGTTAGCCGTCCGTATTCAACTTACGCACTCGGCTGTAGTACTAACACGCACCTTATACTGTGATGTTTGACCTTCAAAACGTTTACCACAATGAAAAATGGTTACGTCCATATACACATTAAAGTTCTTATTTGCTCTTATCCAATCAATTTGGTATTGCTAACGATTGTACACGTTCAATGTCAATGATGATCACCAGTATCTTAACTAGGTTTTACAAACTTTTCTTTCTGTAGCATAAATGGTTACCTTCGGTTCTCTTTATAATAATATTAGGTTATGCGTCCCACAATTGGACACTAATAATAAAATATTTGCTGTGATAACTTCTAATCTGCCTAAGCACTTTTTATTTCTTGAAGAAGATCACTAATGTTTTCCTTCAACTCGCAATATATATTAAATTATTTATTTGTGAATGTCTATACAATTTATCCCCTTATGGGTTATTACAGTCGCTATACTTGCTCTGCCAAACTATAATTTTCACAAACAAACTCCAACACTATCCATTCTGATAATTATAACGCGCACAACCCGTACTCAGAGTAAAACGTCTAACCAATTAACTTACCGACCAACTCACCCCTTAAATTTGACACTCGCTTATATATCTTCTGCCCACAATTTTGCCGATACGTCACAGTAAATTCGCGCTAAGATCAAATTTCACCTATCGCAACTGAGTATTTCGTGAGTTTCTTTGCTGCGTCGAAGGTTCCAAAGTGGAAGAAGACGCTAACGATGCGAAATAAACGTAGCCGTCTTGAATTACTTTGTAAATTCACTAAAAACTTTCCGAAGAAATCATCAATTGCAATTACATTCACTCTGTAGATTAACCAGGTTATCCCTCAACTTTCTATGCAAATCTCACATGTGGGCGAATTCTGTTTCCGCAAACTCTAACGAACTCCCTCACATACTATCACTTCATTCTTGAGCATGCATTAAATTTTCCTTTATTGCACCATATTACAAAAATTTCTACAAATAATAATCTAAAAATATGCATCCATATTCCTTACTATACGTTAATAAAATATCAATATACCATAAACTCGCTCACTCATACGACTACAACCATTTCTTTGGATCAAATTCCTCTATACACAGTAGTTTTACCAGTGCCGTATCAATAAAAATTTACTCAAAACATTATTTCTCAACCAAATGTAAAGCTTTCAACACGAAAATCTTTCTACAGCATTCAAATACTCCTTCACGCGATAACTAATTCCTCACTATATTCCAACTTACATTACGCCTACTCAAAAAAAAACCCTTTTCGTGCAAACTAACTTCAACTACATTCAAAACACGTTACATACGTTATCAAACTACTACACATACACACGATGCATCAAAATAACCTTACAAAGACTCATTAAATGTCTAGTAAATAATTATTTTGTAAGAGCCATGATTATATAGTGTTTCTGAATTTCACGCACTGTTTTAGGTATGTGTTCTCTAGCACAAAACAAACAAAACAGTTCATATAAACATATGCATCAAATTAATTTATTACCGAGATATTGGAGCATAAAGATTTTGTTACATGAACAAAGAGACAGATGTGCCAAAATAGAAAGGTGTGCTGTGCCGTAACAAGAAGTAGTCAGAAGCTCAGCCGGTCGGTTAGGCATTCGGCCAGACGACCACACGGCCACGCCGTGTGGCTGGCGTAGGTACATAGAAAGGTTAGAAGGACACTACTTGATTTATTTATATATCACCCTTAGGTCAAGAAAAGGGATACGGCACCGAAAGAGGTTTGCTGCAGTTGAAATAATGTTTTCGACACAGGTCAAGAAGGGAATCGGTCCGTATAGTAATGTACTGCTAGACCGCAGTGATAAAGAAACCACGACTGATAGTTTAACACAACTCGATTTAGTTTGAATATACACTCATACCGCAAGTCGGTGCTTTCGTTAAAGCTATATACAATATCATTAGTAACACAATCTTCATACAGACACAATAATATGGATAGATAACTGTAGTAGTTGATAAATAAAATTTCATGGACTGTCCGACATCCTGCGTTGATCCTAGAAACCAATGACACAATAAATAGTCGAAATCAAATAAGCAATAAACCATAGTGCTATGAAGAGCTCTCCTCAAAACTGGCGGATCAGTTTTAATTCAAACGAACAGTAAATTTTATACTCGATATAAATAACCAAAATATTGCAGCCAGATGTCTACCATTGCGTTGTTCTTTAACGCACAAATCAATTTAACTTTAAATTTAATTAGCAGCACCAAAAATATGCAGCATCAATTTCCCCATAGCAAACAGAAAAGGTAAGTTTGCTACTGTTTCTATTAGCATATATCAAAAGCGTAAGCTAGAAGTCTTACAATTACAATTAATATGTACAACCCAGTGGCTGAGAGCCGAAATAGGTATAAGAAAAAAAGTTTGTTGAAACATATAGTTATAACGTAGATAATTATACTAATAAGTAAGACACAAACATGCATTAACCATTTAACATCAAGAATCTATAAAATGTTGACATGAGTCACCCTATATAAGCAGTTTGGTTCATAAAAGTACAAATATTAACGTAGTACAGCGTGCCCCAGGATTGATGTTACAAAAGGTGTGATGAACTAAAATTGTGTGAATGTTATTTTAAGACAGTGGGATTAAGCCCTGCTTGGTTTGAGAAGAATTTTAAGAATATTTTCAGTTTTTGAAGAACAAGTCTGCCTTGACAGTGAAGTGAAAACCATGTTCTTTTATGATGCGGCAAAATTTTACTAGGTAAAGTTGTTCATAATCAGTAATTATGGCCTTATACAAAATTTCAGGAAGATCTATCCACTTTGGTTAAACCGCTATTATTTAGATTAAACAAAATAAATTGTATTTTTTTAAAATTCTATTTGTCTGAATGCTTTGAAACTGTGCCGAATTTCCTCGATGTGTATTTGGTGTACTCCGTATCTTATCCTTTCTTTTAGTTTTTCTCTATTTTCCGGTATTGGTTGAGAGTAAACCAGTTGTTTGAGGTGACTCCATAAAGAAAAGTCTAATGACGTCAGTTCGGGCGACCTTGGAGGTCACGTTATCCACTTTTCTCGAAACACCAAATTTATAGATTCAGCTACGCGTGCTGTCGAATGTGCAGGCATCCGTCTTGCTGGAGATACATTTCTTGTCATTCGGTCAGCGGCAAGTCGTGTAAGTACTCTCGCCTGAATCTGTCAAGTAGCTGTAGATACTCATTCTGATTTAACCGTCCCTGTACGAAGAAAGGTCCGAGAATTTCAAAACGATATGGAACGGCACACCACACATTCACTTTTTGGCAATACTATCTTCTACAATTGATTCGAAAGTTTGGATTTTCTGAAGCCCAGTAGCGACAATTTTAAAACGAAATAACGCCATTTGCAGTAAAAGTTGCTTCGTCTGAAAATACGATGCTTTTATAAAAATTTCTTTCTACAATAAATTTCCCCGATGGTAAAACAAAATAATAATCTACGGCCTGCATCACCTTCTTCGATAGTGTGTACACATTTTGGTTTGAATGGCTTTACCTTGTTGGATTCGTATGCAAGTCATACGCATAAGATTGGTGTTGGGAAATCTCTTGTTAAACTGTCGCACCACTTCTCGTATAGCAACTTCTCTTAGCCCGTAACACTGAACAACGTAAATTCTTTGCTGTAACGTTAACATAATGTAACAGTAATTGAAATTTGAATAAAAGAAAAGATTAGTCCACTGTCTTTTCATTGCCATTTTGAAAAATACAATTTATTTTGTTTAATCTAAAAAATAGTGGTTTAATCAAAGTAGGTAGATCTATTACTATTAATTGCTGATTATGAACAACTTTTCTTAGTAAAATTTTGCCGCATCGTGAACAAAAAGGGTACTTTACCTTAAAAGAAAATAGTTTTAGCTTCACTGTCAAGGCCGTATTTGTTTTTCAAAAACTGAAACTATTCTTAAAATTATTTTCAAACCAAGCAGGGCTTAATCCCACAGTCTTAAAATAAAATTCTAAATTTTTAGTTCATCACAGCTCTTGTAACGTCAATCCAGGGACACACTGTATATCGTGAAGCACTCTGTATAGTAACCGTTGAATTCCGTAAGTGTCAGCGTAAAGATTTAAATAGCTGCGTAAGTACGTTACAATTTTTATGAAAATGAAAAATTATTATAGAGGAAAATAGCAGGACATCTAAGCCAGATTAGTAGCGGTAAGCAATGAGCACTTGTGTGAGTGTAACTTAGTAAATTTCACTAAAGCTTGACTAAACATTTACGGTTACCGGTACAGAACCTCGTTAGATGTATTACCATTCAATCTTCCAACCAAGGCAGTCTCACACGAATTTAGAGAACAGTGCTATATTTATAACTGTAAATCGTTATGGTAACGAGCAGCTCTTCAGGTACTTCTCTTGTTAATTACAACAAATGTCTATATATCGAGAGCTTCGTCATGTAGGAATAACAATAAAGGAAACTCACCAGGATGTTGCTTGTGTATAATTACTTAACCGAGTGTATTACTAGACATAAACTTACCTGTTCTAAGGGAGACGATCACCTGATGTGAAGTAACATCCAGAATGTATCTTCGACTTAGTTATCGGAGACCATTTCTAAGTTATACCATAATTCGGAAGAATGCTTAGCAGGTATAGATATGCAGAATCGGTTACAGCAGTAGCTTGTCTGGACGAAGGACGATAATAGCCAATAGAACGAAAAACCTAGAAAAACGAATGCTTTTAGATACGAGTTGGGTTGAGTATAACGAATGTACTTAGTTCATTAATATTCAATGCCAATAGTATACTAACGTTAAGAAATTTTTTTACTCGCCTCCTGCCAGAACGTGAAGCTTTTGATAAGAAACTTTATATCCGTAGACACGAAAACTAAATTACTCGGTATAATTTTTAAGTAACTGTACTGTACGCTGTATGTAACTTTTATTAAGTAAATTTTTATAAAAAATTACAGAAAGAAATCAATCCAGCACACCTAGTTTCTAACAACGCAATATTTGCCTTCACAAAATGGCGTTATTTTTCAAGAAGACAAATCAAAAAGAAGTCACCTGATAATTTTAGCTAATCCGAAATTTCCGAAGTTATCACATTTTAAACTTTATTCGAAATTCAATTGTCACGCTCCATGTTGCCAAATTTCTTATAATTGAAGCAATCCAACATGTGTTGCCTACAGAACAGACTGAGAAATTTTCAAACTCGCTCTAAACCCGTTAGTTAATTTAACCCGTTACAATTTTAATTGTACATGTAGCCATGTAGACATATTAAAAGCTTTACAACAATTTCATATCGTTTATTTGTTTGACAGGTGATTAAAAAGCTGTCAATTAGTATTAAACACTGTTTTTGTGAGTTACTCATATGTTTTACCAGTTTGTGCGTTTTCGTGTGAGTGAATACTGTGAGATAGTTTAATTTTTGTTATCATGCCAGACGCCACAAATTTTTCACTTTTTCAGAACAAACAGGCATACTTTTAACTTATGGCGAGGTACATAAAAATAATTTTGCTGCTGTTCGAAGATATGCAAAATTTATCAACCGAAGAATACTAAATCGTAAAACGTTGGAACCCATTGAAAGACGTCTTAGGGAAAATGGCACGCGTATCTCCTACTACTAGCACCAGGAGGTTGTCATGTTCTTGCGATGTTTCCTTTACCAGCGTATGGCGAACATTGCGCGAATACTAATTGTATACATTTCACGTTACGCTAGTGCAATATTTGTAACCACAAGATTATAGCACACGTAGAAATGTCTCCCAATGGTAACTCGACAATGCACACGATATCCTACCTTCCTGGGCTCTCTGCTGGTTACCGATGAATCTTGCTTTACAAGAAATACGATTACTAATTTTCGAAACATTCATACCTGGGGCGAAGGAAACCCTCATACGACATCTACTGCATTACCAATACACCTTTTCATTAAATGTCTGATGTGGTCTTCTTGGTGACAATGTCATCGGTCCCTTCCCTTTGCCACCTAGGCTTTCAAGAATATCCTACTTAAATTTTTTGCAAAATAATCCTTATGTACTTTTAGAAGATATTCCGACTGCCAATAGGTAGAGAATGTGGTTCATCAATGACAGTGCTCCAGCTTACTATTTTCATATTGTCAATGACTATTTAAATATAACATATGATAACCGATGGGTTAGTCGAAACGGATCTGTTAAATGGCAACCACGATCTCCCGATCTAACGCCGTAGGATTATTTTTTATGGAGCGGTAAGAAGTCTAGGTATATTCTGTCTATTGGTACGCAAGAAGAGCTAAGAAATCGGATCATGCAAGCCGCAGCAACTGTCATGCATCATCTTGATGCTATATGAAGTATCAAAGAAGCATGGATTCGTCCTACTGAATGCTGAATTCAACAAAACTTTGAACAGTTACTATGAACTCATTAAATATTATTAAATTTGAGACATATGTTTATATAAACGTTTTTGTTTATTTTGCACTAGATAGCATGCACCTAAAACACCCTGGATAAAGCGTGGTGGGTGTGTGGTCGACTCATAAGGCTGATTGGATTTCGCTTAACCTGCAATACGGATGATTTGTTTAGGACTATTTGTGTATAGAATCATATGAACTAACTCAAAACTTTCTTCCACAATAGTGGATGCCGTTCTGGACTGTTATTAATTACAATGATGGAATGATGTTCTTTTCGGTAGCCGGAAAGCTATGTATATTATGTTATTTTACGGTTTACTTTGTACTGACAGTGCACAAGATTGAGTCAGCCGATTGGAGAATTTTTCCCCTTTCTACTACTCGAGTAGACTTCCTCAAATACGTATGCTCAATTTGAATGTAATCAATTTTCAATTATTTTATTTATTGCGAACGAAAGAAAAAAAACCGTTTCCTCACATTCATTGCCCCGCAACACCACTATCACTACAGCTAAAAATCACTAAAGATCAAACATTTCGGTCTTAAATATTTTTATCAAATTTCATTTCAATCGCTTTTGACATTTCGTGTTATTTAGGACAAAATACAAAGTGTACTCCTTTTACCTTTTACCCTGTGCGTTACCACCTCTGTTTCTATGACCCGTTCCAACATTTCTGCTCGAATATTATTTATTTCTTTCCCATTGCGAATTTTTAGTCCCTGGATTGTCTGGGGACGTCTCTCTTTCCTTTAGATATCCCCACAGGAAATAATCTGGAACCGTTAAATCGTGGAAATTAGCTGGCCATGTATTGCCACCGAATTTTGATATCGTGTGACCTGAAAACAGTTCTAGAAATAAGTTTTTCATGAAGCTTTCGTAGATTTATGTCAGACCGAAAACGATAATTTTATTGATTTACATACCCGGTCAAA
>JARFJB010001119.1:3015000-3055000 GCA_036346205.1 Vesta saturnalis | reverse complement strand
ATTATTTTAATAATAAATTTTGATTTACAGTAACTTGCAGTGACAGCGATTTCGGTATTGCTGATTATGAGTTTGATGAAAGCTTTTAACCTTAACAGTTTAGGAAAGATTTCACTATTGGATTGTTTTGCTAGTTTTTTTTCAGATATAGAGTTTCATAAGTAAGAATTAGTGCAAACTACAATTAGAGTAAATAAGGTTGATAACCTGTCAGCTGGTCTATTAGCATTTTATTTTGAGTACGAGCAAATATTTTGAAGTTTTTGCAGAAAGCGCCGCACCAAGGCTTTTATCTTACCGATTCACATGGTATATGCGACGTAAGGTAAGCAAGTGATTTGTTTGTTTTCAACGTTGGTGTGAAATACTCCCATTTATGTGGTTAGATCCCGATAGTTTCTATTGAAAAACAAACCGGAGCCTTTGATTAATGACTTTCCCCTATTGTGACTAATGGTTTAAGAATCATTCTACATGCGAATTAATATCACATCCACCCTCAACCTCTGTGAATCCAGCCTCCTTTCGCTTATCTTTTACATCAGACTCTACTGACAGTTTCTCCCGTAACAACAATTGATTTTCAAGTTGTTGGGTTATTTCAGTCAAAAGAAAATCTTATTCATCCACTTTACTCCACACACCAAATTTAAGGACTTAGGTTTCTAAACACATGTATTATAATAATAATAATATAATAGATACACATATACAATCGCACGCTCTCTTGAACCCACCCACATTTTTCGAAAACCACTTTCTTTGACTCCAAAGCCGCCTCTGTTAATTTCAAATTTTTTCACCGGTTACAATAATTCTCATTTTAGGTGAAAATATTATAAAAACTGAATATGTATTAGTTCTTAGAATGTAAATGTAAATATTGTTTTATTAATACAGAGTAAGTTCCTATGGTGATTAAAATTTTAACATAAATCTGGTTCTCTAATAGACTTTGTGTTTATTAAGTTAAAAGAAAGTATGAATTTTTTGGTACCCACTTCAAAAACCTTACATAATTCTGCTAAAATTATTTAAACCCTTATAGTTAAATTACAATAGATATAAATAAGAGGTGGAGCAACATTTTTAAATAACCTTATTTTTTTTAATTATTATTAATTTAATTACATATTCACTTTTGAACTTATTCGTTCATAACAAACACTTATAATAACCTTATTTTTGCTTCGAAATGATCATTTTTATAAAATTTTGGTTTCCATCTATACATTGTAAGGTAAATTATATATAACGTGTTGTCTTGAAATAAACGTCGACGTTGTTTATTTCACAAAACTGAAGTTTTTATTTCGACGTCAACGATCAATATGCGTAATAAAGCACACGATTTCTATGGCTTTATACAGTGGTTTCTTTTATTTGAAATAAACCATGTATAGGAACACCATCAAAAGAAGCAAAATATGTACAAAATAGTAATATTTTAAATCTACCATTTTACTTTAATAAAATATAAAGCGTTAAACTGTGCTTTTTTGTAATAATTTAGATATGCAACTTTATGGCAACGACTAAAATTCATACCGCACTTAAAGGGTTTGACATACTCTAAGCAAAATGTGCATGCATGTATGTGATATATTAGGGTTTAACTAAAATCGCTTTATAGCATGAACTGTTTTGTAACAAAAAGAATATTGTATTACATATAACGCTTATCAGATTCTTCAGTTAAGCTTGCAGTTATGACGATTTATAACGTCTGTGACATTACCGAGTACCTTCAAATGCTATTTTCTTTTACTCCTTTCATAGACTGCACCGGATTATTATTTCTTTAATTTACAGTTTATTTGTAAAAGTCTACTTAGAAAAACGAATCTAACTACACTAATATCTCTAACATTACTATATTAAGAATAAATAAGCATCGAATACCTACTTACAAAAATATCGATATGTAAACATAATTTATTAATGACGTAAACTTAAACAATAGGAACGTTTCGTAATTTTTGTTACATCTGACCGTTGTCAGAAACAATTTTTCATAAAACGCATCGATTTACTTTTCGAATATTCTTTTTTCTTGAAGCGAAATAAATAATTCGAAATCTAGAGTACTGAAGAACTGCTCACTCAAATTTCATTTATGATACTTTCATTAGTTGTCACCTTGACATTATCTTACGGTAAAAATCTTCCTCATTATAATTATCTCTACTGAAGGCAAAGTGTTTTTAGTATACTATTCTTTTCGGTCATGTGGAGTTATACGGAATAAGGTTCCAAGTTGAAAACACAATGCAGTCCCTGATAAAGCTCTAACTCGCCAATTCTCCGAAGAGAGTTGCACGAATATTCTAATTTATTGACGGCTATCCATGTCAAACACAAATGTGACAACAAATAAATGTTCCGAAAACGCGTAAAAGAAATTTACTGTTGGCAAGTGCTTCGTGTTTGAACGTCCTAATGCCACTGCAGATAAGCCTACAGAAACAAGTACAATTTGGGTCGCTAATGATCATCCAGTTACTGTCACCTAAATCGGTACACAGAAGATTGTTATACCTTTTGTGACAGATTTAAAGAACTTTTGCTATCCCGTTTCAACGGGATGACGCGACAAGCCATACAGCCGAACTCTCCATAGAATTGTTACGTTAACATCTTGGTAATACAATAATTCTTCGTCGAACAGATTTAAAGTGTCCTTCTCATTCATCGGATTTAATGCCTCCTGATAGCTACATTTGTATTCGCTCAGAAAGTGCGTCTGAAACTACGTTAACGAACAAGACATTTGTTTTCAGCGTTTTCGGCAATCACATGTTTAACGATGATCACAACCTTTATGAATGTTCGTATTTGGTACTGATTGTTATGGGGAATACTGTATTACCTTAGTGTCTAGAAATCCGATATAATTTCCTTTTTAATTGCACGTTTTTACAGCATTACTCTTACTGTCGCTACTGTTTAGTAAAACTATTACCTTTGGAAATAGGTACAGTACTTTTAGTATTTTTCTTTACAAAGGCTTCTTTTGTTAGACACCTAATACAGAAATATACCCTAATTGGCTAAATCTAAGCTTAAATTGGCGCAATCAGTGGTTCTACGTAAAGAGCTATAACCTTGTTGTCCAACAAAAAAATATATAATTAATTTATTATTATTTCCATGCATTATCCTGTCATCTGTAATGAATTACAATAACGTCCCTTTCATCACAAAAATATTCGAGTGAGCCGACTTAAAAGACTAGCCCACCTTCGATTGTTCAATAAAAAACAAGTAACTGAAAAGTAAAACAATATATTTTCATAGATTCATTAGATTTAAATAAATTATTTTTTACATCCGCAGTTTTCCTAAATACAAATGTTTATTGAATTAAGAAAGAATCCTGAATATACAGCTTATTACTATTCACTCTAGCCCAGTCGGTTACGGAAGTAAAATGATTTGTATTAAATCATATCAGACAGGAGTATAATGAAATCTGTTTTAGTTTAATTTAGTTTATGTGTTTTATGAAATGCAATGTAAAAATTATAAAAAAGTATAATTTGTTAACCAAAATTAATGTTCATTCCAAATTAACAAATTATACATTTCAACAGCAGCTGGCGCCTTTTACCCCGAATGATGTTCTGTTATTTTTATTACTCCTTGATCCTTGCACCGATCGTCACCAAGTTCTAGCGGTGCATTGCGGCCGAAAGGACAATAACATTTACAATTACAATTTGATATGATGAGGTTTAAAGATTGCAGTTATGAAAACCGCGTGTTTTAGTAATATTTGTTTGCACTTGGTATTTAAAGTAGTATCTATTCTAGCATATATCAGGTAATTCTAATGGATTTTTGATTTGTTAGTTTATTAATTACGAAGGAAATCGAGAATCATTTCTTTGTAGCATTTATTTGCGCCAGATTTCATATAGGTTGTTGTGTCGGGGGAAAAAAATTAACGTGGCAACAGTAAGCTTGGTACTTCGGTAAGGATTAAACTGAAAATAATATAGACCTTGTAGCGAGTTAATTTAAGTAGTATTGTTCAATGTAGGGAGCAGAAAAAAAAGATATTGGGTTACAAGTAATTACATGTCAGTATGTTGAACGAGCTTAAAGCTGACAAATATTTTTTTACTTCGGATGCATGGAAATTGTTTCGTTTTTACCGTGTGTTTGAATGAATAAATTTTTAGTAAAATGATTGAGTGTAGTTTTTGAAATGAACGATGGCGAATTATGAAGTAGTCGCGAAGGGGGATACTTTATCCAGTTTTTGAGTCGAGCCTGTAACATGCACACGGTTGAGAGCGCGAAGGAGTGGGATACGCTATTATTGTGACCATGTGACCCTATAAAACGTGTTGTGAACCAGGGGTTTCAACCCCGCATCACCTTTCGCATATTTATTTATGAAGATTTGTCCGGCCACACACACCGAACTTTTTTGTATTTTTCCCGAATCACTGGTATCATTCAGGGGAAGAATAATCGTGAACAGTTTTGTGAGACATTTTGAAGAAACATGAGGGTTGGTTTTATAAACTTAGGGTTAATATCGGAAGACAGTTGGGTAAGAAGTTTTTGTTAAAGTCCGCAAATAAAGTATTATTTATTTACTATTTGTTTGTGAGCAAAAGTTTTTCGTTCTGACGGGGTAAACTTAAGCAGTTTGATTGTTTCTGCTGTAACTTTGTGTAGGTTAGAACTGTGAGGAGCTTTTTAAATTGGTCCGTAATAAAAATAAACATTGTTCATTTGAAAATGTATGAGCTTTGATAATTAGAAAAGTTTTTGTTTAATTTTAGATTTTCTTATTGAAATATTATCCAACACAGGTGATACTTTGTTGTTCTTTTCGTATTATTGAATTTTCTATCTCAGTCCTTAGTAACGACATGCTACTTTGAATATATCATTTGTAAGTTTTTGATTAATTAAAAAGGGCGTGTGTCGCATTTTATGCCTCCAATGCGCTTTTGTGGAAGTAAAAGAAAGGTATTGTGTGTGTGTGTGTGTGTGTGTGTGTGTGTGTTAGTGCGTGCGTGCATGCGTGCGTGTACATGTGGGTGTGAGTGTGTGTGTGCGTGTGAGTGTATGCAATGTGCGTATGCGTGTGCGTATGCGTATGCGTATGCGTATGCGTATGCGTATGCGTATGCGTGTGCGTGAACTAGTGCGTGTGAGTGTGCATGTGTATGTAGAACGTATTACGCTTGCGATTTTTTTTTAAATTAAATGGCATTTCGCGAAACTTTTAAAAGCTTCAAAATGCACGCAGATTCATGTTAGTTAATTAGTTATAATTTACAAAAATTAAAGTACTATTTGTGTGACTAATAATTAAAACTTTGTAAACGACTGAATCCTATATACATATATATATATATATATATATATATATATATATATATATATATATATATATATATATATATATGCTAGCCTACGTTGGTTGTGATGTGTTGTGTTGTTTTGATTACAATCGTGACTAGCGTCATTTTTTATAATAAAAAATAGAAAGAAAAATTAAGATTCTTGTAGTGAGTCTCGTTCATTAGCGATAGTAGATGTATACGCGTGGTGTTCATTAATGCATTTGTTTAATAAAGGTAGTCTCGTATGTATTGTATTTAATACTATACTCGTTTTTCTTCCTTTGCATTAGTTGCCATCTGTTTAATAAAGGTAGTCTCGTGTGTATTGTATTTAATACTATACTCGTTTTTTCTTCCTTTGCATTAGTTGCCATCAAATAGACAGGGAGGTACTGACTACATGGTGAGGATGTGTGAATTGGCTGGATAATCCTTTGCCGTGTGAATAGTGATCTGTGTATGTATTTGTATAGTATGGTTAGGGTATCCCTGGTGGTGATGGTATCTCTAAACGTCCTTCGGGATGCAAGGTTTCTTTGCAGTGATTGTATTTTGTTGGTTATAGGTGGTATGCCTACGTGTTGTATGCTGAGGTTATTAGAGTATCTGAAGGTATGTATTCATCTTAGGATTGAGCGTTCGTAGAGGAAGGTTTGATGCGCAGTAAATCTATTACGATGTAGGTAACCATAACTTTGTTTAGGGTTCTTATGAAGTTGTTGAGGAAAATTGAGACATTAGTGTCGGCTTAATTGTGGAATTGGTTATAGTGGAAATGGAGCTGTTCCGCTATTCCGATGAACTATCCGAACAGCAGTGTCATCCGCAAAATACGCCACCGAAGCTCCGGGTTGAGTAACTGTTGGAATATTATAAGTAAAATTATGTACGGGATAGGGGCTAAGATACAATGGAACAATATTTCCCATTTTGGATCACACTGATCGATAAGTATCACAGCAAGGGTTTGGAAAGGTAGTCTGGGATACCTGCGCTGCAGATTTTATTGAGGAGTTGAACGTGAAATTGCCAGATTGCATTGCTTCTGATTGAATGCTCTGGTGGTCCCTGTAATCAGTTTCAGCGAGAAATCGTAACACGTTCGGTTAAATCGGAGGAAGAATTGGCTGTCAGAAAGAAGTTTATTGAATTCTGGTTAATCTCCGAGCCTCCGGGTCAGAGTCCGCCAAGAGCATTTTCCGATGAAGGTGAGGAGAGCAATAAGTCTGCAGAAAGAGAGAATGGTAATATCCGCGTGTGGATTGGGTATCATGACGACTATCATTCCATTCCATCCAAAAGTAGGGGAATGTAACATATTAGGGTTGTTTAATTGAAACCCACCTTGGTCTATAAAAAATATATTCGGAAATAAATTTACAAATAATCACCTCTACAATTAAGGCACATATCCCGCTGCTTCACTAACCGATTTATACCTTGCTCGTAAAATTCTCGTGACTGCTGGTTGAAGAATTCCTTGACGGCGTTTTATATAAGGAAATCGCAAGGCGATAAATCTGGGTTGTAGTGTGGATGTTCTGAAACCCTCCATTTTTTATTTGTAAATTGTCTTTCACTATGTTTGAGACATGAGGCCGCACGTTGACGTGATGCAAAATAACACCATTGGAAAGATTTCCTGGGCGTTTTCGTCTAATTGCTTGATGAAGCTTATCCAGAGTTTCGTTGTGTAGATTTGCATTAGTATTTACTTTGTGTTCTTTAAATTCTATAAGTATTGTAAAAAAAAAAATTGGCATCACCTTGCCTGTGGAAGGTTGTGCCTTAAACTTTTTTGGTGGTAGTGACTTTGAATGTTTTGATTGCATCGATGACAACTTACTGGATGGTTCGAAATAATGGCATCAAGTTTGGTCACCAGTAACTATTGATAATAGGAAGTTACCACTATTTTCGTTGTACTCTTCAAGCACTTTTGATCCTCAGACAAAAGACGAGGAACCCATTGCACACAAACTTTTTGTAGCCCAGTTTCTGTACGATATTATGTGACAATGCTCTGATTGAAATTCGACGATTTTCTCTAATCAAACCGTCTACACGCGCTGTATTGGTGTCTGTTGATTGAGTATACATAAACTGTCTGTGATCGGAAATGGATTTGCGTTGGTTGCAACCACTCGCCACACCAATGAATGACCGCACGTTCAGCAAACTTGGACAACAAATGCCATTTCAAAGTCGCGATATTTAAAATTACTATGAAATATAAATAAACAAACCGATTTGTGTGACAGTTACAAACATTACCGACTTACAAACCGTCAACTGGGTCATGAATTTTTTTTTCCAATGCTAATTTGACCAAAGATGGGTTACAATTGAACAACCAAATATTTATCAAATATGGGTCAGTAAGTTGAGGGCTTGGTGGATAGATGCCGAAAGATTTTGCGACTTTGCGACTTTGACCGTATTGACCTGGTGGATAATTGTTCCTATTTTAAAATAAGTGGCGAGTTGCTCGGGGTGTTGGGGGCATAGAAGGGATTCCAGTTGTCCAATTAGACATGCGCAGGTTACTTATTTGATCCTGGCGGTTTTCTAGAATGTCGGGTGTCAAACTCCTTCGTTTTTAGAAATAAATTCACCTTGAGAACGAGGGTTATGTGATTTGGGGATTTTCTTCTAGGTAGTCTGTTAAACTGTTGAAAGAATAGTTTATATTTGAACAGTTTAATTCGGTAATGACTTTCGTTCAAGAATCTTTGGTATGTTTTGCCCCATTGTAAGTCATTGGCGCAAATGCGATTGATTTGTCTCTCTTTGATCTAGTAAAAAATTTGTTGGGGAGGCGATTTACTGGGTATGTCAATAATCTTTAGAGGAGCCGCATGTTCGATCGCTTCCATAATAACGTAAATTGTACCGTTGATAGTTATTGTATGATTTTAGAGAAAAGTCTTTCTTTTATTTGCTTACTTTCAGTATATTGCGGATGCAATACCTTGAGGACTGATTTGATCGGGTTAGATTGAATATAATGGATGTGGAGGGTGTAGGAAATAGAGCGGGTTTAGTGATAGGTGCGGTGTTTTTGTGTGCTGGCTGGGTGGAGGTGGTCAACATCTAGAAATGTGGGAGTGTGTTGAAATGGTTGAAATCGAGAAGGAGTTGGATTGCAAATTGGTACGTGCAGAGTGTTTGTCGTGAGCGTGTCTGCGTAGGTGGGTGTCGGTGGTTAGACGGCGTCAAGGCTGGGTAAGGGAAATAACAGTTACCGTGGCGGTGTAAATCAGAGTCTCAACAGAAATTGAAGAAATTGTTAAAATAAAGCAAAAACAAAATAATAAACTCAATTCTTGTTAAGCTGCTGTTGCTGGTAGTCCTGGTGAAGGTTCGACGGTGATCTTCCTTCTGTGTGGGCGGTGCCCTAAGTGCGGTTTATTGGATAACAGACCCTTTTCGTTGCCCTTTACGGTGTACTGATTGTTCCTATCTCGTTTGGTGTACTTTTTCTACCTTTGACTTCGCGTAAAGGTCTGCTTGTCCTGGTGCGATCTCAACCGTTTCCTTGTTGCTGCTGATTGCCAAGGCAGTGACTGCTTTTCTTTCAGGAGACGCTAAAGTCTTATATAACCAGCTATATTATTTGATTTGGCTTCTTGGTATTTAATTTTTAAGGTCATGGTTACTGAATCGAGTTTAAGTAATAGTTCTGTAAGAGGGACACGTACATTTATATAATCACGGCGAGGACAGTGGTGGTTTCTGGTTGTGATATAAGAATTGATCATTGGTTTATCGTATGTGGGGTTAAACAGTGGGGCTCTGACGTAGAAAATCTTTCAATGGTTTTTAATGACGTCAGTAGGAATGTAATTGATTATTTATTATTTCTGAACCCTAATGATTAAAAAATTACTAATTCATAAGTAATCAATCAGGTTATCTTATGTAAAGGATTTCAACTCGTTACAAAACAATGACGCAAGTCAATTGAGATATTACTTTCAAAATAATAAAACAATAAATTTATCTATGTCTAACGTATTGGATTTTCAAAGAACGCAGTTGTTAATAAATTCGTTCGATTGTGAACTAAGTCTCTTTTTTAAAAATCCCAAGTATAACAACTTCTTAAAATATAAATAAATGAAATTTGAATATTTTAGTGAAGTTTAAATCTTGTTGTAAGTATATATAATAACTACAGAAATGGGTATGCTTAGTTCAAAGTACATGATATGACCTAGAAAATAATATATTTACTTTGAACAATATTCATGTTTGTTGATAAACAGAACTGTTTGTGTGGACTAACATTTTATGCATTACATATTTTAGTTTCTAAAGTTTCTAAAAATGTTTTGGTCTTATATTTGTGCAATGCTCTGGAAATGAACTGTTAGTAAATAAACGTTAATTATTTATGTGCTCAATGTAGTTACACATACGTTTTTTTTAACAACGTTTAAGATGCTACCTTTATATAACACAATTTTAGGTGGAAGTTAATAAATAATACTATAATTTTTGAACATCGCGCTTCCTGTCTAAAATAAGTGTATTGAGATTGTTTCTTATTAATTATTAAGTTAGTTATTTATAATTTAATTTTAAATGTATGTACGATCTCAAATTATATTTTTACCTCGGCTAGCATTTACAGGGGATAAGGTTCAAGAGAATTAGCTTCTGACAAATGTATCAAGTATTTTTTTATTAAGTTTACAAAGAAACACTTCAAGGATTTTCTATTAATTTTTAAAATAGAAGGTAAATGACTTTTCTTGATTACCCTGTATGATATGTAATTATACATCACGTTCAACGCAAGCAGAGCCATCTTTATATGTAACGTTAATGAAAGAAAGTGTTGGTGATGGATTCCATATCATACAACAAGAAAGTAATCTAGTTTAGTAGGCTAGGATTAAATAATGTAATGAAAATATTTTTCATTAAATAGCTATATTGACTGTTCCTGAACTGGCGTATATTCTCCCTCGAATTCTTTACAAACAAAAAGAAAACAAAACTGACCTGTAATTTGTACGACATAACCTAGATATTTGTCAATCCATCTATCATCATACATGTCGTAAAGATGCTGAGCAACAGGCCCAAAGTTATGAGGAGGTGCTCCATCTTGCTGATACCAAGCTGAATCCGCCTCTCCATTTCTTAAAGTATGTAATGCCGGTCGTATGGCTTCTTCTAAAATGTGGCAGTATCTTGTACCATTTAAATTTTCATCATAAAATTTTAATGCTAAAATTTTATCGTCTTTTATTGCACAAAAAACATTAAAATTCCAACTATCTTGGAAATAACCTTCTCTACTAACATGTGGATTTTCATTAGACCAAAAATGGGAATTATGTTGATTAAATAATCCATTTTTGCTAAACTTCGCTTCATCACACCATATAACTTTTTTTATGGAGTTTTCATCCTATTGGGTCTTCATTAAAAACTATTCACAGAATTCTACCCTTCGAGGAAGATCACCTAATTGTAAGTGTTGCACCAAATAATATGAAAATGGTTTCCATTTGTGTTTTTTTTTAATGGGATAAATTGTTCTCGTCGACAATCTCTAATGGAGGCATTTGGAGAGGCCGTAAAATAACCCAAAACATTAATTTCGTTTATGTCACTGTCCACTAGTGGTTTATTTTTATTAATTTTTGTCTTAAATTGACCAAACTGACGGCAGTTTTTAAGCAATCTTCTTACAATATCACCAGTTGCATTTGGTCGATTTGGTTATCTTTCTGCAAAAACACGGCAAGTCCGTTCAACAATTCTATTACACTCGCCGTAAATAATAATAAGATTTAAAAAATCATCATTGGTAAATCCTACATTTGCCATTATTTACTATGAAATACAAACTGGTAAAGAAAACTGTCAAAACAACATAAACAATTAACGTTCTAACTATTAAATTTTTGACAGCCATGGCCTACCCTTTACTAATGTTGAAATAATTAAGTTTTATGTTTTAACTAAGGTAATGAAATATCTCAAAAGTGGTTGGATTTAGGTATAGGAAATACCGATACCAAACGAATTGGCTTAAAGAATACAGCGGAAAATGTTACGACAAAGGAAGATATGATGCAGAGAGCCTTACTTGCCTTTAATTCTCTAGCACCCGACTATATTTCCAGAATTACAAGACATAACTTAATGAAAAGGATTCATAAATGTTTAGAAGTAGATGGTGCTAATTTTGAACACTTATTATAAAACTTTATTTGTTTAATATTGTATTTAGTTATTTTTGCTTGTAAGTTATCTAATTAAATTAATACAAAATACCTAGTCAACGTTTTTGATGATATCCACAATTAATAATCCTTTCAGGCTATTGGTTACTTTTCAGAATTAATAACTTATGAAAAAATAACAAAATATCACCTTAAATAATGGAACTCATGGCCTACCCTTCACTAATGTTGAATTAATTAAGTGTTATGTTTTAACTAAGATAATGAAATATCTCAAAAGTGGTTGGATTTAGGTATAGGGAATATTGATACCAAACGAATTGGCTTAAAAAATACAGCGGAAAATGTAATAAAATACAGGGTGTTCTATTTAAAGTAAGCAACTTATACATGATTTAAATTGTTCATGTTGGCGGCTAAATTTAAAACACCCTGTGTTAACGGGCAAGCGCTTGTTGTTTATTGTTTACAATTTCACGTCACTAGCTTCGTTGTTAATGGAGATATGGTTATTCAATGTGGACTAGGATTTTTTCAAAATTAAAAAAAAAATCGAAATATCTCGAAAATACTTCATTTTTGGTATAGGACATTGTGCACAAATTTTATCTAGAATTTCATGTAGAATTCGAAAATAAAATAAAACATATTAGGTTCCATTTAAAATAACAAAGTTGACGTCTACTTCCGGTATAACCGGAAGTGCCATATTCAGGACAATATTATATTTGAACTCAGGGTCATCCAAAACTTATAGCTTTGTAATTTCAGATTTTTAACATAACTGTATCCGCCATTACCTTTAATCAAAACTCTTTGCGCCACACCCAGTATATATATATATATATATATATATATATATATATATATATACATATATATATATATATATATATATATATATATATATAAGAGTGATGGGAAGTAATTAGACCTACTTTTTTGAAATACAATAATGCAATCGTTAATTGGTTTTCAGGTCAGAAATCAGACTGTTAATTTTAAAAAGATTTAAAATTCCATTATTAAGTCGATATTTCGAAATATTTTATTTCTTCTTCTGGACTAATAATAAATTAATGATGAATTGAAACGGAATGTGACAATGTAACAATTAATAAGTATTGGTGAATGTATGAATAAATACATGTAAGAAGTACTTAAAACAGGAAATAATTAATGTACAAAATGGAAACGTTATGTTTAAAATGCGTGTTACTGCAATTTTAACTGGTCATCAGTTAAAATATATATATATATATATATATATATATATATATATATATATATATATATATATATATATATATATATATATATATATATATATATAAAACTTTTCGTGGTTGCGCAGTAGTTTATTGCGCATGTTGAGCCGTAACCTATTGCGCCAATGTGTTGCGCTTAAACTCTTCGCGTCTTTGTTCTAGACATATTCGGTGGTTAATGGTGCCCTTGTGAGTGTAGTTATTCTCCTGAGTTCTCACTTTGAGTGGTTTGCTGCTCTCTACCATGTATCCTCTGTCGCACTTGCATGGGGCAGAGTGTGGTTACGTGGTTCTCCTCTAGTTCTAGCTTGTTTATGGATGTTTCAAGCTATTCTGAAAAGTTGTTATAATTCGGGGCCGTACCGAATTACTAATTCTGTATTGAAAGTGTTTTTCTAACAGTGGTTTATATGTTAATTGGGTTAGTTGGCCTATTTCCACAGTTCTGTTCGCTTTTTTACGGGACGTTTAGGAAGCCGACTCTGCTTCCGTCATCAGACTGTCCTGCGAAGGACTGTTTTTCCGCACTTGAGTCGGATTTTTTTTCTCAAGCATTTGACTGCTCTCAGGTTCGAACCTAGATATGATAAACAAAGTTCATTTAACTTGTCTTTTCTATTCATTGTAATCTGTAAGGCCTGTATGGATGTCCTGTCATCGAAAACGAATACAGTAGATGTCCCTCGAAGTCTCCAGGAAAACAGCTGCAGGAACGTCTCCTCAAATAGATTGGATAAGTTGCGCTTTATTAAAATTTTGTTTCACTTACATTCACGTTTGCAGTGTTAAATGCAGAACGTACATGCATCTATCTTTGGATACCGGTAATCTTTAATTTATAGTATCACGTATTGTGAACATGACGTCAACATTCTTTACCATCGATACCCACTAAACTAATACACTTCGTTTTATTTATAATTGGTTTTATGTGTAGTAAAATTTATGAAAACATTTAACACTTGTCTTACATAAATTTTTCCTTATTTACATTTAATAAAATTTATGAAAGGATTTTAACACTTTTCTTGCATCATTTTCTTATAGTAATTTTCACGAAGTCACGAGCAGTTGCATCACTAATATTAATACTGTCAGAGGACGCCGATGATGTCAGACTGTGAAAAATAACAGTTTGACTACTGTCAAATCTCAGCGTCAGGGGTTTTGTTTATTTTATCACAATAATAAATGTTTATGTCAAATGTTTAATGTCAGAAATGCTTAACAACACTGAACAGAATTGCCAACCCAAATCAATTCTATCTGCATCCTCTCGTGCACAATAGGCGGGTTCTAAAGGTGGTAATAAAACAAAGTTAGTTATGGCTATCACTAACAACAAACTCTGCTTCTTTTTTTTAATTTTTTTTTATTTCTACTAACTAGAAAAATTGCAAATTATGTGTCGTTTCTTTATAAAATTGAGATTTTTGATTGGTTAAATTGGAAAATAATTAACACTGAAATTTAAATTACCAAATATCTTTGTTGTACTAACAGATATGTTTTAATATTGCTATCATCAAATTTTACGCAAAAATCTCACTTGCTATACTTTGGAGATCAACTAACTATTTTCAATAATACTCACTTTCCAACAACTGCAAATGATGCAATTCTCTTATAACTAATTTATCCTGTTTTCTCGGACAAAACTAAGTTCATAACTGGAATCTATGACCCCAAAAACCTAAATTGGCATTAAATTCACCTCAACATGGCATAAGTACGTTGTGCACTGCTTGAACAAAGGAATTCCAAAGTGTTATAAAACGTTTTATTATCACATCCTTTTATTTTGCATCGAAATGTTAATCCAGGTTGCAAAACTTTAACAACACTAGGTAATTTTCTCTCATAACAATTGTTCATTGGTTTTAGTTACAACTTTGGAAATTAAATAAATATTTCCCCTTGTTATTTTCATTAATTTTCACTGTAAGATCTACCTCCCACGCATCAAATACAAACTATTTTCATATTTTTAGAATTGGTCAAGAATATGTCACCAGATCAGGATTTTCTTTCCATAAACGGATATTATAAAGTTTATTAAAGCACTGAAATTATGCTTTTAGAAGAAGATCAGAAATTTAAAATATGAACATTTTCTTTAATAACTTTAATTAAAATAATGTAACTGTTAAACTAGATTCATCCATACTTCTATCTGATGTATAATCACATATGTAGTTATTTATTTATTATTATTAATTCATAAATTATACTTTAGCACATTCATGTTTAATTAAACCTACCAGAAACAATCCTATGATCACTATATTTATTCTTTTAGTAATAATTAACGCACAATCGCAGTATAAACTACAATTTTCTAAACTTCCAACATTCTATAATTACCTAATTATTTGATAGTAATTCAAAAATAGAAATTTGAATATGATGCAAAAGGAATACCTGCTATACAAATGTAAACCTTTGTTTGTATTAAACGTGCCACGAATTATATTTAGGAAGAGATTATAATGAGATACACGTTATTTAATGATGGGTATAAACAATAAATTTGATGACAAAAAGAACTAGCAGTTGTTAAAATCATTACAATTAACATTTTTGTATTAAAGGTACAATTTTCAAATAAACCCCGTCCTTCGTTTCTTGTTTTCATTTCGGATGAACCCCTGGAATGTTTATTACTACTTGAATCTTCAGTATCAACATTTTTTTACATTAAAAGTTTTTTGGGAAGCGGTAAAATGCGTGAAGTTGCAATTACAGAATGTTCAGCTTCAAAGGTACTATTTCGAATCTTTTTTAAAATGTTTTCATGCTGATCAGGTTGCATGTTCAAATATGGTTGAAGAGAATTGGCACTAATACCGCCTGTAATTTTTATCAATTGTTTCTCTGGAATGCTTATATTTGCTAATTTGGTAACGGCAGTTGATCTTTGACTGTGGTTAGTTAGCGTCTTATTTTGCACATCAATACCAATTTAATCCTACTGGAAGATGTTTGTAGCATCCCTTATATGAACTCCTGAAAGGATTACATGAAAGAAACAATCGTTCCGTAGTTATGTGCTTTGATCATTTATTTAATAGTTTATTGAACAATCGCACGGGGCAAAGATCTTTATTACTTTCATTTGGAGTGGGCGATTTACTGTCTGCACAACGGTTTGCACCTCCTTGTGTGGTATTACTGAGTATAGGGTTATACTCAATACGCTCCGTTTCGCTTTCACAATTGTGTATTTCCCTGATGAAGAGATGTGTCGTTGCAAACGCAGCTTCATTGCCGTGCCAAGCTAATTCTGTCGCAGCGACATTAAAAGTTTCTTTTTGGAGTCCATCAGGGTTGTCTTCGTCCCAACACTTTAGCATTTTTTCCGATTCACTTGTTGTAAAAGCTACTGCACTTACCTTTGTTTTGTTTGGAACACTTTGGAGTTCCTTTCGTTTGGAGTCACTTGCACATCTAGCCTGTTTGAATTTCACATCATGAGATGGATCGAATTTTACTTTACATATATTCTTCAAAATATTTTTGTTGTAGCAATTTAGCTGCTGTATTCCAAACTGTTTTTATAACTCATTTTTTGTAGCTTTAGCTGTTTGCTTTTCACGTACTATAAGCATAATCTCTTAAGTATGAAGCTACCATTTGAACTGATGCATATCGTTCAACTTTGTACTAACGTGTTGTACAAAATTCAAAAACTGATTCCAAATACTTCTGTGATTCAGTTCCGTGTTTAACGAAACATTTTTGTCTATTAATTTAACTATCGTTTTCACTGTTGCGTTTTCCCCAACGTTTATTTTGACAATTATTTTGCATAATTGAAAATTAGTCACTATTATTAAAAAAAAAATGACGTGACGGATATTTTTTTGTATTTGAAGTAGTCATAGCAATGAGTATGCAGTGTTCGTACCAATAATGTCTGTACACTTATCCTTACTAATATTAATAGCTATTTGTATAACATGGGAGCAAAATTCATCATTTCCACTCGCGGTTAAAGGAGGGCATCAGAATACAAGGGTGTAATGGCATTTTGCTTCAGAGTAATACATATGATTTTTTCTACGACCTCTTATTACGTTTTATATCAATCTAATTTTTTTTGTGTAATTAACGATAATAATATTAATAATTATCCAACTTGTATATCGTAACAATTAAAAAACCAGTGACATATTATGTCAAAGTGTCATATTATAAATACTATTATCAAAGTACATGAGACGATAAATTCCAAAAAAGTTTGAATCATGAATTTCGAAAGTCAAGATGAACTTCCCCAAGTTATTCCGGATGAAGCAAATACGGTGTCCTTAAATGTACTACCCATAAAGTCTCGAGCAAAATACCAGTGATTTAAACGATGGATGGAAACTATGCAGATAAGAAAAATATCAGTAGCTACTAGTTGTCAAATAAATTTGTTAATTTGTTAATTAATTTAATACACGTAGCATTTTGAATCAAATTAAAAAATACCAATAAATAAAAGACAGTATTTTTCCTCCCTAGGGAGGAAAAGTGGTATTTTGCTCCCTCAATTGAGGGAGCAAAATCATATTTTCCATATGGGGAGTAGAAAAAATAATGTAATGGAATTTAAATAACTTATGATAACGAAAACAGAATCAAATAATTATGTTTATTGTAAAACTACGATTAAAATAAGAGGGCTCAGAAACCAATCGAAAAACTATAAAATTTGTAATGAACTTTTATTTAAGGAATGTAATATGTTTTTTAACACTAACTGACCTTACAACAAATTGATCAAGCACGTTCATGAATAAATAGTATTTGTAATTTATTTAAAACTTAATTCACTACATATCATTTCAATACTCTACTCATCCCAACACAAGATAAATCCATTTATATTTATTTACTTCACGTTTTCAATGTTTTAAAACGATCTAACGTATAGAGGGTAATCCTTATTTCTCATTTTTGCGGTATAAAGCGTTCTATCTGCAGCTTATACTACTTTAGAGTATCACATTGAGTAG
The DNA here is from genome assembly GCA_036346205.1 of Vesta saturnalis. Lineage (NCBI taxonomy): Eukaryota > Metazoa > Arthropoda > Insecta > Coleoptera > Lampyridae > Vesta > Vesta saturnalis. The sequence goes on along the minus strand of JARFJB010001119.1, from coordinate 3,037,160 downwards.
CATCTTAAATAATATACGTTGACACTGTGCCAACTACATTTCTAAAAGAAAACAGATTTTACAGAGCACTATTTATGTGAACCCAAACATATTTTACTGTAGCTATAACTGTCATCAAGCAGTTATGTTCTTTTTCACGAGATTAAAACGCATTAAAATCCTATTAAATTCTTTACGTTTCGCAAACCTTGAGCAATAATAGGTATAATACTGTTAACATATTTAAAATTATTGTTGCAGTTTTCGTCTTAAAACGAATATTTTGAATACTTTCTGTCAAATTATATATTTTCTGATGGCATTAGTTGTGTAATTTTTATTTTCCAACCTAGATATACATATGTAGGCATAGAAGGTTATGCAATAGATTTTTTTTCACTATCGCTAAATCGACTGATTAGCTCATTTTACAAGTTTCGCCAAGATCGACCATCATGTTTGGATGTCTGTGCATGTGTGTGTATGATAGTATCCACGATTACTCCAGAACGAAAATACTTACGCGCTTAAAATTTTGTATTTAAGTTTGTTTTATCATTTCGCTTAGAGCTGATTAGATTTTGGGAGAAATTCAGCGGCAGAGGGGGGTTTATTAGAGGCAGTTTTTGGTTTTTATAAAATATTTCTAAAACAGCTGCATATTTCAAAGATATTAGAATACCTGGATATAGACCTTAAACATACCGATTAATTATGTTGTATGCAATTTTTTGATATGACGCGTAATTTAGCGGCAAAAAAATTCCTAAGGTACAATTGTGTTAGTTCGTTCTTTCATTATCTGAATTACGATTAATTTTATAAGAAAAAGTATACTTATTTTTTAAAGAAAATTTAACTTTTCTTTATAAAGTTTTTAATATAACGCAAGGTTAATAAAAAAATTAATTAAGTATAAATGAAAATGGTTATACTGGACTATTGATGTCTTATGGAAGCGGGCGGCTTTGGAATTTTTTTAAAATTAACATGTATATATTATCTATCTGACATGAAGTTTTAAACGTCTTTCTGACTGATTATTTTTTTAGTTTCCCTAAAAAAATTATAATTCAAATTATGTCACCCTATATATTAAAATAATCGGGTCATATAGTTCACGCAGATTGCGAGACAACCGCTTGACAGATTTCGATGATTTTTTTTATATGAAGGTAATTTTGTGTAGAAAGGAGTACCGGAGCCAGAACTTTATTTTAAAGTTTTCATTTTTTTTAAGGTCTAGCATCTGACGCTAATATTTTTGTCCTACGTTTATATTTAATTTACTATGCGTTTTATTATCATCATTAAATTTAATTTTAAACGAAAAATTTTGCGGAGGAAAGCTAGAATCCTTTAATTTTTTAAGTTAGCATCTAGATGTCTATTAACCTCTGTCAGACATGAAGCTTTAAACGTCAGTTTGACATAGATTATTATTTCTGTTTTGACAGTGTTGCATATTTTCGTAATTAACTTGTTATAAAATAGGTTGCATAATTATCCTAAAAAAATGTTACTAATGGAATATTATATTATTAGGAGTAAAGGTGATGAATTATGAGGTGAAGGTGAATGTTTATTTTGCCGAACGCAAACGTAATCAGATAAATTAAAAATAGTTGGTAAAGATCTAAATGAAAGAGCAAAACTAATTAACAGGTAAAAGAATAAAGTAATCAGGATGTAATGAAACCATGACAACTCTCATTAAATAAGAAAACGTCACGCCTCAGTATAGAAACTTGTGTTGAGATTTTCGAAAGTTTTTATTAATTTAAACTGTTATTCGCGTTTTTTGAATTGAATTATGAAGTAAACTTCTTGCTTCATCTTTGGTGTTAATTTTATTTTGTTATTGTTTTTTTCACAAAAGAATCCATCAGTTTGCAAATTGGTAAAAGTAAAAATGCCTAGGCGCAAAAGTGATACTTTTACTCCATGTCCGAGAAGTAAAGCTTTTACCTGTGATATTTAGTCATAAGATTGTTACTATTGCGACGTTTGCGGATAAAATTATTTAATTTCTTTTAATTTCCATTTTGTGGGTTGGAAGGTCGTGTGGTGTTTCACACCAGATATTTTAATACTACATAGTTCGAGCCAATAGTATGGAATACCCAATCTATATTAATTAACAAAAATCATTTAGGTTGTTTTTAAAACAATCAATTTTATTGTTAACCCTAGGATGCACAACATGGGCCTGGCAGGCCCGTTGATGTCGTTGTTGTCTCATAACTCTGAAATTCATTTACTCAGGGAATTGTACTTTTAGAAATGCCATGTTTACATGTTAATACATTGTTATACCAACAGACTGAAATGTGAAACAGATATTTAAAAAATTTTTTTTACTGTTACCCTTTACACAACACGGGCCCCTGAGGCCCATTCTATGTTTAAACAAGTATATGCTTGTTTGCCGTAAAAATAGTTTCTCCCGATACGTCTGAACTTGTATACGTGTTAGTGGCTTTGTATAAACCTGTATTGACAGGTTGCGGCTTGCATAATTAGATTGATATACAAGCGCAATTCCCAACAGATGCATTTAGTTGCTCTCATATGTGGGGCCCATGTTGTGTAAAGGGTAACAGTAAAAAAAAATTTTTTCTTAAATATCTGTTTCACATTTAAGTCTATTGGTATAAAAATGTTATTATGTTCTAGTTACAACCAGAATGGCGTCGCGTAGACAAAAACATATTGTTAGATTTGGTGGTGATAAATTTGAAGAAACTGCTTTAGCATGGACCAATGAATCAAATGAGGAGCCATCCGGTGAAAGCGAAGTTGAATCAGAAGAAAATATAAACGTTTACGAAGATTTTAGATAAGATGTTGATAATTATTCAAGCGTTAGTGATGATTCTGATGGTGATGAGTTGAACGATCCTCTTAACACATCCACAGCTGACAATTCGGCAGTTTCTCGATCATCTAATTGTTATATTGCTCAGACTGGTTTAGAATGTAATATAGAACAACCAGCAGCAAGCAAAATACAGAACCACAGTATTATCCGTCGAGCTCCTGGCTTGTTAAGAAAGCACATGTATTCTACACCAAAAGAAGCGTTTCAGCTGTTTATGACTGATCAAATTTTACAAGAAATAGTAAATTGTACGAATTCAGAAGGGAAACGAGTGCTTACTTACTCAAGCAAGAGTAGAACGAAGTTGGGCGTAGCTGTGCGGGAACTATTTTGCCAAGAATTTGCCAATTCCGTATATCGAGCAACTATGGCTGTTTCTAGATTCGAAGAAATAAGGAGATATATAAGGTTTGATGATAAGAGAACTCGCAAGATACGTCTAGAAACTGACAAATTAGCGATGGTATCTTATATCCGGCATCTTTTCATTGAACAGTGTCAGGTGTGTATTATTCCTGATCAAAACGTGACAATCCATGAGCAGCTTGTTGGTTATCGAGGTCGATGCAAATTTATACAATATATGCCAAGCAAACCTACCAAATACGGCTTCAAGGTATTTTGGTTGTGTGAATCCAGCTTGGGATATTCTATCGATTGCATGATTTATGCGGGACAACAACCTGGTGAACCACCGCATAAGAATTTAGGACTTGAAGTTGTTCAAACATTAGTGGGTAGTGTTCATAATTCCGGGCTAAACCTTACAATAGATAATTTCTTTACAAGCGTTCACTAGCTATCTCTGCTGGGTAACGATTACAACTGTTGGTACACTAAGGCAAAACAAACGAGACATTCCAAAAGAACTAAAATCGTCTAGAGATCGTCCAGTATGTTCTTCGAAATTTTTTTTTAGAAACAATGTTACTATGGTAAGTTATGTGCCTAAGAAAAATAAATGCGTACTTTTATTAAGTAGCATGCATCACGATACCTCTGTCAGCGACAGTTGCAAGAATAAACCAGAGATAATTTTATATTGTAATCAAACGAAAAGTGGAATAGATGTCATGGATCAGATGGTAACAACATATACTTGCAAGAAACAAACTAAACGTTGGCCATTAGCATTTTTTCAACATCGTCGATGTATCAGCTCTCAGCGCATATATAGTTTTTTCAAAGAACATCCCAACTACAACCTATGGATGACTCACAAACTGAGATTATTTCTGAAAGATTTGGCCAAGGACCTGGTGTTGCCACATATGTAGAGGAGGTCTACAAATCCCAAACCGCGAAAAAGTGTTTTAGAAGCAATGAAGCATTTTATTGACATTCCTGGTCCGTCGCGAGTTCAACAAGTAACTAAGTTCAAGAGAAATATATGTTCATTATGTCCAACCAGTATTGACCGTAAAAGCAAATTAATTTGTGAGACATGCAAAACAACATTTGTAATGAACACAGTATTAGAGTATGCACCAACTGTTACCAACAAAACAATTTTTTCGTAGATTTAAGATTTTTCGTTTATTTTATATTTTGTTAACATATAGTTCAATAAATAACTTTATTATAACTATTATGTACAATTGTGCAATTTACTGCAATATAATTCGAATATTGCTTATATTTATATCTACAAAAGGAACGGGCCTCCGAGACCCATGTTGTGTAAAGTCGTATATCGAATATGTTCTGCATCCTAGGGTTAATGCTCTCTTCTGTATAATCTTCTGGAGTCGTGTTCGATCTCCACCCTCCATGATTTTTGAGCCTCCTGAGTCCGCACCACCCTCAGGCAGAAATTTAATTCACGTTCCACGTAGACATCATTCAGTGCAACCGTCTGGGTAGGGCAATTTCAAATAATGGAACAGGTTGCACTGTACATTTGTGGTTGATATAAAAAGTGAACAATCTTGAGTGATTGATATGTTTTGGACACGAGCTTACATATATCCTGTACAACTCAATCTCATTAATTCCTCTCATTTCCGTCATAACGGTGACAACCTTCACAGTTAACTTTCTTAGCTCCCCACTACGACATCCCCATACAGACCGAAAATTAACGCCACTTTAATCATAAGAAAAGTATAACTGTAACTTCCCATAATTCGATATATCGATGTTTTCTTTCACTCTCAACGTACTTTTCAACATGGAATATGTCGACCACAGCGTGAAAGATTTCAGTCTTTCAACCTGTAATCAAATATAAAGATAAAACTTAAAATAAATAAATACATGTATTCAGGAAAACTAACCTTTTCATGAAAAAAAGCAAGCAAAACTTCTCTATAAGTTCTCCAAGAATTGAAAATATTGTAGGTCTTCTCATATTTATCTCGTGTTTTCAAGGGTAATAAACTAACAACAGCTTCAAGCGCTAATACCGATATTTCAGGATGATTTTCATTATTTATTTCCATTTTCACGCGATCACACATGACAAAATTTTGTTTAACTATGTTTGTTTAGTTACTGCAGTGATGGAAACGGCAATTTGGTTTTCGCGCTTGTCATGTATTTTTAAATGATTTCTTATAAAATGTAATCCTTTCTATATAGTGTCCGAAAAATTTTATGTATTATTCTTAAAGAAAAGTAAGTTCTTGTTTACTCATCGCGTTTCTAATCTAGGCTGCGCTTCGATTAGAAAGATCGCAATTCGTAAGAAAATATCAATACGTTTCTTTACTTATAACACAAATAACTATTATCTGTATAACCACTAAATTACTAAAACGGTCCACAAAACTTTAAAGGTTCATGAATTAATTTAAATATATTACATTTTTTCATATTAACAATACGTTTCCTTATAATATTAATAGCTATTTGATAAATCGGAGCAAAATTCATATTTCCATGCGTTAAAGCGATGGCATACAGAAAATATCAAGTGTAACTGTTTTGTTCAGAGTATACAATTTGTTTTTTCTACGTCTTATTACTATTTTATACAATCGTAATTTTTTTGTGTCAAATTAAGATAATAAATAAATAAGTTACAATTGTATTCTACAACTTTAGAAAACGCAGTGAATATTATCGTTCTAAAGTTCATATTAAAATACTATTTTCAATACATGAGAGATAAATTCCAAAAAGTTTAATCGATGAATTTCAAATCAACTTATGATATCACCAATATTACCATGAACAAATATTATGTCTTAAATTGTATATAAAGCTGCGAGCAAAATACCATGATTTACGATGGTGGAAACATGCAGATCAGAAAAATATAAGCTTCTATTGTCAATAAATTTTTAATTTGTTAATTAATTAATCACTAGCTTTTGTAATCAACATTAAAAATACCATTAAATAAATTGATCAAGTATGTTTTCTCCCTAGATAAAATGGATATTTTGTCCAATTTAGTTACAAAACTATTTATATGGAGTACAATACATTATGAATTTAAATAACTTATCATAACGAAACAAGAATCAAATCATTATGTTTATTGTAACAATACGATTTAATGGCTCAAAACATCGAAAAACGTGATAAACTTATGTATGAACTATTTATTTAAGGAATAATATGTTCTATTACAGCTAACTACTTTACAATCAAATTGATAAGCATCGTTAAATAATATATTGATTTGTCAATTTAAAATTCTAAAACTTAATTCAACAGTATCATTTCAGAGACTATTCATCCTCAACAGAAGCATAAATCCATATATTTATTACTGTCAGTTTATAATGTTTTAAAACGATCAAGCAGTATATGTTCCTTATTTCTACGGATTAAAAGCAGTCCTAAAATCTAGCAGCTTAATACTTACTTTAGAGTTATCCATTAACATCTTACAATAATATAGCGTATGACACTGTAACTATATTTTAAAAAAACTTTATACAGGCACTATTTTCGTCTATACCCAAACGATATTTTAATGTACTTTACTGTCATAAGCAGTTATTCTTTTTCACGATTAAACGCATTAGAAATCCTATTAAATTTTTACGTTTTCGCAAACCTTGAGCAATATAGATAATATGTTAACATATTTTAAAGATGATTTTGCAATTTTGTACTTAAAACAATATTTTGAATACGTTATCTGTCAAATTAGTATATTTCTGTGGTTAGTTAAGAATGTAATTTTTATTTGTCACAACCTTAGAATACATATTAATACTTTATAACATTGTTTGAGATTTTAATAGTGTACTTTGAAATTATAAATTGTTCGATGCATATTGTAATTATCTTTACTACGTAATATTTATAATTGTAGCTTATACGTTTTTCAAATGTTGATATTAAATATACAGTGCTTATGTTTATACGTTTGAAGTATTTTCAAATTTGTACAAAATTGTTGTACTACATTTTATATCTTAATTCTAACTAACATTATCTATTATAACGTAAGATATACTGTAAGAATGTTTATGATACACATGTTTATGATTAACTTATTAAAAGTTTATACCATTAAAAATACCAAAAAGATAATATTTATTATGAGTGTTAATGGTGAAAGTTTACATTTTCATAGATATACATATGTAGGCATAGAAGGTTATGCAATAGATTTTTTTTCACTATCGCTAAATCGACTGATTAGCTCATTTTACAAGTTTCGCCAAGATCGACCATCATGTTTGGATGTCTGTGCATGTGTGTGTGTATGATAGTATCCACGATTACTCCAGAACGAAAATACTTACGCGCTTAAAATTTTGTATTTAAGTTTGTTATATCATTTCGTTTAGAGCTGATTAGATTTTGGGAGAAATTCAGCGGCAGAGAGGGGTTTATTAGAGGCAGTTTTTGGTTTTTATAAAATATTTCTAAAACAGATGCATATTTCAAAGATATTAGAATACCTGGATATAGACCTTAAACATACCGATTAATTATGTTGTATGCAATTTTTTGATATGACGCGTAATTTAGCGGCAAAAAAATTCCTAAGGTACAATTGTGTTAGTTCGTTCTTTCATTATCTGAATTACGATTAATTTTATAAGAAAAAGTATACTTATTTTTTAACGAAAATTTAACTTTTCTTTATAAAGTTTTTAATATAACGCAAGGTTAATAAAAAAATTAATTAAGTATAAATGAAAATGGTTATACTGGACTATTGATGTCTTATGGAAGCAGGCGGCTTTGGAATTTTTTTAAAATTAACATGTATATATTATCTATCTGACATGAAGTTTTAAACGTCTTTCTGACTGATTATTTTTTTAGTTTCTAAAAAATTATAATTCAAATTATGTCACCCTATATATTAAAATAATCGGTCATATAGTTCACGCAGATTGCGAGACAACCGCTTGACAGATTTCGATGATTTTTTTATATGAAGGTAATTTTGTGTAGAAAGGAGTACCGGAGCCAGAACTTTATTTTAAAGTTTTTATTTTTTAAGGTCTAGCATCTGACGCTAATATTTTTGTCCTACGTTTATATTTAATTTACTATGCGTTTTATTATCATCATTAAATTTAATTTTAAACGAAAAATTTTGCGAGGAAAGCTAGAATCCTTTAATTTTTAAGTTAGCATCTAGATGTCTATTAACCTCTGTCAGACATGAAGCTTTAAACGTCAGTTTGACATAGATTATTATTTCTGTTTTGAGAGTGTTGCATATTTTCGTAATTAACTTGTTATAAAAGAGGTTGCATAATTATCCTAAAAAAATGTTACTAATGGAATATTATATTATTAGGAGTAAAGATGATAAATTATGTGGTAAAGGTGAATGTTTATTTTGCCGAACGCAAACGTAATCAGATAAATTAAAAATAGTTGGTAAAGATCTAAATGAAAGAGCAAAACTAATTAACAGGTAAAAGAATAAAGTAATCAGGATGTAATGAAACCATGACAACTCTCATTAAATAAGAAAACGTCACGCCTCAGTATAGGAACTTGTGTTGAGATTTTCGAAAGTTTTTATTAATTTAAACTGTTATTCGCGTTTTTTGAATTGAATTATGAAGTAAACTTCTTGCTTCATCTTTGGTGTTAATTTTATTTTGTTATTGTTTTTTTCACAAAAGAATCCATCAGTTTGCAAATTGGTAAAAGTAAAAATTCCTAGGCGCAAAAGTGATACTTTTACTCCATGTCCGAGAAGTAAAGCTTTTACCTGTGACATTTAGTCATAAGATTGTTACTTTTGCGACGTTTGCGGATAAAATTATTTAATTTCTTTTAATTTCCATTTTGTGTGTTGGAAGGTCGTGTGGTGTTTCACACCAGATATTTTAATACTACATAGTTCGAGCCAATAGTATGGAATACCCAATCTATATTAATTAACAAAATCATTTAGGTTGTTTTAAAACAATCAATTTTATTGTTAACCCTAGGATGCACAACATGGGCCTGGCAGGCCCGTTGATGTCGTTGTTGTCTCATAACTCTGAAATTCATTTACTCAGGGAATTGTACTTTAGAAATGCCATGTTTACATGTTAATACATTGTTATACCAACAGACTGAATTGTGAAACAGATATTTAAAAAATTTTTTTTACTGTTACCCTTTACACAACACGGGCCCCTGAGGCCCATTCTATGTTTAAACAAGTATATGCTTGTTTGCCGTAAAAATAGTTTCTCCCGATACGTCTGAACTTGTATACGTGTTAGTGGCTTTGTATAAACCTGTATTGACAGGTTGCGGCTTGCATAATTAGATTGATATACAAGCGCAATTCCCAACAGATGCATTTAGTTGCTCTCATATGTGGGGCCCATGTTGTGTAAAGGGTAACAGTAAAAAAAAAATGTTTTTCTTAAATATCTGTTTCACATTTAAGTCTATTGGTATAAAAATGTTATTATGTTCATGTTACAACCAGAATCGCGTCGCGTAGACAAAAACATATTGTTAGATTTGGTGGTGATAAATTTGAAGAAACTGCTTTAGCATGGACCAATGAATCAAATAAGGAGCCATCCGGTGAAAGCGAAGTTGAATCAGAAGAAAATATAAACGTTTACGAAGATTTTAGATAAGATGTTGAGAATTATTCAAGCGTTAGTGATGATTCTGATGGTGACGAGTTGAACGATCCTCTTAACACATCCACAGCTGACAATTCGGCAGTTTCTCGATCATCTAATTGTTATATTGCTCAGACTGGTTTAGAATGTAATATAGAACAACCAGCAGCAAGCAAAATACAGAACCACAGTATTATCCGTCGAGCTCCTGGCTTGTTAAGAAAGCACATGTGTTCTACACCAAAAGAAGCGTTTCAGCTGTTTATGACTGATCAAATTTTACAAGAAATAGTAAATTGTACGAATTCAGAAGGAAACGAGTGCTTACTTACTCAAGCAAGAGTAGAACGAAGTTGGGCGTAGCTGTGCGGAACTATTTTGCCAAGAATTTGCCAATTCCGTATATCGAGCAACTATGGCAGTTTCTAGATTCGAAGAAATAAGGAGGTATATAAGGTTTGATGATAAGAGAACTCGCAAGATACGTCTAGAAACTGACAAATTAGCGATGGTATCTTATATCCGGCATCTTTTCATTGAACACTGTCAGGTGTGTATTATTCCTGATCAAAACGTGACAATCCATGAGCAGCTTGTTGGTTATCGAGGTCGATGCAAATTTATACAATATATGCCCAGCAAACCTGCCAAATACGGCTTCAAGGTATTTTGGTTGTGTGAATCAAGCTCGGGATATTCTATCGATTGCATGATTTATGCGGGACGACAACCTGGTGAACCACCGCATAAGAATTTAGGACTTGAAGTTGTTCAAACATTAGTAGGTAGTGTTCATAATTCCGGGCTAAACCTTACAATAGATAATTTCTTTACAAGCGTTCACTAGCTATCTCTGCTGGGTAAGGATTACAGCTGTTGGTACACTAAGGCAAAACAAACGAGACATTCCAAAAGAACTAAAATCGTCTAGAGATCGTCCAGTATGTTCTTCGAAATTTTTTTTTAGAAACAATGTTACTATGGTAAGTTATGTGCCTAAGAAAAATAAATGCGTACTTTTATTAAGTAGCATGCATCACGATACCTCTGTCAGCGACAGTTGCAATAATAAACCAGAGATAATTTTATATTGTAATCAAACGAAAAGTGGAGTAGATGTCATGGATCAGATGGTAACAACATATACTTGCAAGAAACAAACTAAACGTTGGCCATTAGCATTTTTTTCAACATCGTCGATGTATCAGCTCTCAGCGCATATATAGTTTTTTTTCAAAGAACATCCCAACTACAACCAATGGATGACTCACAAACTGAGATTATTTCTGAAAGATTTGGCCAAGGACCTGGTGTTGCCACATATGTAGAGGAGGTCTACAAATCCCAAACCACGAAAAAGTGTTTTAGAAGCAATGAAGCATTTTATTGACATTCCTGGTCCGTCGCGAGTTCAACAAGTAACTAAGTTCAAGAGAAATATATGTTCATTATGTCCAACCAGTATTGACCGTAAAAGCAAATTAATTTGTGAGACATGCAAAAACAACATTTGTAATGAACACAGTATTAGAGTATGCACCAACTGTTACCAACAAAACAATTTTTTTCGTAGATTTAAGATTTTTTCGTTTATTTTATATTTTTGTTAACATATAGTTCAATAAATAACTTTATTATAACTATTATGTACAATTGTGCAATTTACTGCAATATAATTCGAATATTGCTTATATTTATATCTACAAAAGGAACGGGCCTCCGAGACCCATGTTGTGTAAAGTCGTGTATCGAATATGTTCTGCATCCTAGGGTTAATGCTGTCTTCTGTATAATCTTCTGGAGTCGTGTTCGATCTCCACCCTCCATGATTTTTGAGCCTCCTAAGTCCGCACCACCCTCAGACAGAAATTTAATTCACGTTCCACGTAGACAGTATCCAGTGCAACCGTCTGCGTAGGGCAATTTCAAATAATGGAACAGGTTGCACTGTACATTTGTGGTTGATATAAAAAGTGAACAATCTTGAGTGATTGATATGTTTTGGACACGAGCTTACATATATCCTGTACAACTCAATCTCATTAATTCCTCTCATTTCCGTCATAACGGTGACAACCTTCACAGTTAACTTTCTTGGCTCCCCACTACGACATCCCCATACAGACTGAAAATTAACGCCACTTTAATCATAAGAAAAGTATAACTTTAACTTCCCATAATTCGATATATCCATGTTTTCTTTCACTCTCAACGTACTTTTCAACATGGAATATGTCGACCACAGCGTGAAAGATTTCAGTCTTTCAACCTGTAATCAAATATAAAGATAAAACTTAAAATAAATAAATAAATGTATTCAGGAAAACTAACCTTTTCATGAAAAAAAGCAAGCAAAACTTCTCTATAAGTTCTCCAAGAATTGAAAATATTGTAGGTCTTCTCATATTTATCTCGTGTTTTCAAGGGTAATAAACTAACAACAGCTTCAAGCGCTAATACCGATATTTCAGGATGATTTTCATTATTTATTTCCATTTTCACGCGATCACACATGACAAAATTTTTGTTTAACTATGTTTGTTTAGTTACTGCAGTGATGGAAACGGCAATTTGGTTTTCGCGCTTGTCATGTATTTTTTAAATGATTTCTTATAAAATGTAATCCTTTCTATATAGTGTCCGAAAAAATTTTATGTATTATTCTTAAAGAAAAGTAAGTTCTTGTTTACTCATCGCGTTTCTAATCTAGGCTGCGCTTCGATTAGAAAGATCGCAATTCGTAAGAAAAACAATACGTTTCTTTACTTATAACACAAATAACTATTTCTGTATAACCACTAAATTACTAAAACCGGTCCACAAAACTTTAAATGGTATACATTGAATTATATTTAAATTATACTTAACATTTTTTTATCATAACCAACACTATGAATTTATTGTACTGTGCAGGTGGTGTCAAATTAGTTGGAAATATTTTATATTTCTGGCTCTAAAGACGTTTATTTTCAAGGGTTACATAATAAGTGGTACGCTTATTATCGAAATTTTTTTTTAAATTCCACGAATTTTAATACCAACGACGAAAATACGGGTGCGAAGCACGAGTTGGATTTCCTAAAAATTATCGATTCTTAGCAAAGTTTAGACACAGAAATCACAAATAAAGTAACTTTCATCGTTATCACAGCCAGCATAAGCGTCATGTGACCACTTTTCACTCGTAACGCACTTAATCCAACTTTCCTTTTCTTTTGAATTTGAGAACAATTCATTACAATATAAGTATGCATCATCCTTGTCTTCTTCCTCTGAACTCTCAGACCCACCTTCCAGTTTTTTACTAGCTGACTTGATTTTTGACTTAAATGTTTTCTTTCCCAACTTTCCTTTATTTCCTTCTACCAGCCCTAAATTATTTTCTTCTGCCAGCTTTAAATTCTTTACGCCTCTTTTTGTGGGACGTTTTGCAAAATCCTCTTCTAGTTCTGCTTTATATGGAGACGATGTTATAACTGCTGCTTTTCCTCTTTTTTTTTACTTTTATTATCAAGCAGTTTTCTTGTTACCTGTGGAAGTTTGAAAATATCTCTAGGAGAAACTGATGAGAAGCTGCAACTTGGTTGAGGAGAAAACGAACGTGACGTCATAGGTGTCACAACTTTTATAGCCACTTGTTTAGGTGGTGTGGATGTATTAGTAATAGTGTCGGAAGCTTCGTTTGAAATAGAGGCAATACACGTGTGGGTTTCATTTTCATGATCTCCGAATAGACTTTCTGCGTTCTCCAGTCGGGAAAAACTCCTTCATCAAGTGGATGAATTCCGGTTTTTCTAAAACCACTAATTGCCGTCTGCATTACTGCTGCCTTCACAAAAGCGTCTCCAAAAAACTTTCCTTTTACATAAATCGTTACCCGCCTTCCAGGATGTTGACGCACCCATTTCCTTACTTCTCCATATATGCTTAATGGAGCCATAAATGACACATGCAATGGACGGATACGATGTAAGGGGGGAGACAAATGATGAAAACGTTGACGTGCGATGTTAATCAACTCAATGCTCTTGGTATGAGTTGTCCATCCAATAAGAAGAGAACAGAGTTTTCTACTGTACTCCAGAAATTGTTTGAACCACCTAATGAAAATATTTTACTGAAAGTGGGAGATTGCGAATGGAAGGAGTTACTGTGTAAAATATAAAATCAATCAATCTGATTGGCTGTCAGCGATGTTGAAAATTTTAATTAATTATGAATTAAAATTTTCAACATTGGTTGTGCAATCATGGTTACCAATGAAATTTGACATTTGTCATTTGTGAATTCTGAAACTGACGAACATATCCAAGTAAAACAGTTCCAACTTTGAATAAAAAATGGAATTTAACAATAATGAAAGCGACAGTGATAATTATGAAAACCTTACCCCTCCGGAAATCGCAGAATAGTCGAAAAAGCATGTGAGAATTTGTTACCATAAATGTCGAAAGAGCGTTATGAATATGCTTATAAACAATTCATGGACTGGAGACTTAAAAGTAAAGTAAATTCTTTTTCTGAAAAAGTATTACTGGCTTATTTCGGCGACCTCAGTGCAAAATATAAATCCAGTACGTTGTGGTCAATATATTCCATGCTTCGAGGAACCCTAATAACAAAACATGATGTCAACATTGCTCCGTATCCCAAGTTAAAAGCTCTGTTAAAGAAGCAGTCAATAATTATGTGCCAAAAAAAGCAAATGTTTTAACTAATAACGACATCAAAACATTTTTGGAAACAGCTCCTGATGAAGTATTTTTATTAACAAAAGTATGTAAACATGACATTTGAATTTAATTTCTAATCTCAAATATTTTTAGACGGCCCTTATTTTTGGAGTTTGTGGATGCATGAGGAAAGGTGAAATTTACAATGTCAAACTGGGTAATGTTAAAGATGTGAATTCAGCATTAATTGTTGATGTGCCTTATACCAAAACTAAGAAACCGAGACAATTTGTTATTTCAGACAATTTTTATAGTGTCTGTAAAAAATATACGAATCTGCGACCCTCAACAATGATTGACAAGAATAAAAAATTCTTTATCAATTATCAAAAAGGAAAATGTACTAAAGAATATGTGGGCATTAACAAATTAGGCAAAATAGTTCAAGACATTGCCAAGTTTTTGAAGCTGCCTAACCCAGAAACGTATACAGGACACACATACAGAAGAACATCAGCAACAATTGTTGCTGACAAAACTGGTGACCTTCTAGCCCTAAAACGCCATGGCGGATGGCAGTCCAGCGGGACTGCTGAAGGTGATGTAAATGACTCGATCAGTAAAAAGATAGAAATCTCGAAACACATTGTTGAAACAGTAGCATCGACTTCTGGCACCAAACAGCCGCCGTTGCGTGAAAAAGCTGCAGCATCCACTTCTGGTACCAAGTCGCCGCTGCTGTGTGAAACTTCATTAGTGGTTCCTGAGGTGCTTACAGAAGATCGTTGTGCCGCGCAAAAAATTCAAAATTTCTTATCTACAGAAGAAAACCACCGGGTTCTAGCATCAATACATTTCCAAAACTGTCAAAATTTCACAATTAACCTTAATTAATAAAATAATACCAATTAACTTTAATCAATAAAATAATATACCTACTTCGGCTCGTGGCTCAATCCTGCAAACTCGTGTGAAATCTTGCCCTTTCAACACTTGTTGTACAATATACTATTTTCTATCTGTCCGGTTGTGTGATATTTTGCAAACGTCCCAGGTGGTGTATGATCTAACAACCGAGGATTGGCAAGCTTCCTAGGACAAAGTAGCATTACAGGCATGAATGAACCACTCGACCTCATGCAAATTTCCGCAGTAACCAACGTACCTCTCTCAGCTGACACGAGAGCTCTAATTTATCTTTTGCTTCTAATGAAAATAACCTTAGATTGTTTATTTGGCACCGTCGTGAATCCCGTTTCATCCACATTCCATATCCGGTCCGGCTTGAATTTATATTTATGATAAACATCCCTTAACATAGTAAGAAATGTGTTCACAGCGACGCGGTTGAGACCTATAGAAGTATCTTCAGGCTTTCTGAATCTAAAATTCTTGTGCCTCGATAAAAATGAGTAGAGCCATGTTTTACCTGCCATTTTGTTTTCTTTATGGAAATTGTGACTTACTCCATTACACTGCTTATTCATAAGCGAGAACTCTAAGTTCAGTTAATGTAAAACCGAACAGTCTACTTTCCATATGTAAGATATGACTGATAAGTTCCTCTTCTTGTTCTGCATTGAATGTAGCCTAGACCTGAAGCAAAAACAAAAAAAATCGTAAGCTATGTGAACACTATTCTTTAGTAAAATCAAAAACTCTATTACGCCGTTATTTAGTTTACCTACCTTTTTCACTGGGTTTTCCACTTCTGATTTTTTTCACACGGTCTTCTAAGGTTGATTGTAAAACGTCAAACGCCTTTTCTGCTTTCATATAACCCATCCTTCCTTCAAGCTCTTCGGCCATTGCCCCCTTCATGCTTTCGCGATCCCAGGCTTGACGATTTGTTTTTCTTTTCAAATGCGACAGATCTCAGTAACTAAGAAATAAGCTATTTGAGACTGATCCGCCAAAATCGGGTGTAAGGCTCCCTACTACCCGGTTCTGTAAGACTATGATTCATTAAGGCAAACTGTCAATCACAATGTTATGTTATAATATTGAGAACAGAATTATGATCAGAATTACAGCTTATACACTAATCTGCTACGACAAAACAACAAAAAACACATCGGTCAAACACAATTGTAATAAACACTATCCAAACTTACCTTAAAATTCAAGTTAATAGCTTATAAATACACAAATTATTTGACAGAAGTTTACCACGATGTCTTTCAACACGGACTGTTTCTCCTGTTGACCTATACAGTATATGCGCATAAATTTTTGTGCCTGCGGATAAGATGGTGCCAACCATTCACCGAATTGGCATGGTACCCGGTTTTATCAGACCACCCGGTTTTTTACGACCCTCCCCTATTTTAACAGTGTTTTCCATTTCTCAGGATGGGTTTACGACTTCCAAGCCTTTTTTCCTAATGGTGTGAGGCTGCACCTCGGCGAAACCCGGTCCTTAAAATAATTTTTTACATTTTCCAACTCCAACTAGTGACTAACGTCAACCGTGGTGGTTAAGCACGACCGTCACCGCGATACCGTCAAGATTGTTTATCCAACCCTCGGCCACCGACCACATACACTAACAGCCCCGCGGTTGCCGCTGCATCAGGAACAACATACATACACACGCACACACACACTATATACACACGCATGCACGCATGCACACACTCAAAGCCTCAGTTCCACTTAAAATTATCGACATACCTGACAAACCGCTCCTCGACAAATCATGAACTGCATCAAAGAAAACCCACGAATCTGTCGTCAATTATTTATATTCACGGACTCAGTTCTCAAGACATAGTACAATCTTATCACCGCGTTAATCAGATGCAAAACCAACAGCCCTACCGAAAGTTCCTGGTCGAAAGTCACCTCCGTGTTAAACTATCACAATGGCCTTTTGGCAACACTTTGACAGACTGACCAGAAAAAAAGCAATTTCTAAATCACATCTAACAGAGCTTCAAGGAAAACTCATCTATCTTCATAGATCAAAGGAATGCAGATTTGTTCGATCTTCAATACATAACGAGGATTTTCTGTATGACCCCCATCACCTACGTTCAAGCCACTACATACGACTAACAAGCACGCAAATATGCCCAAGATTAAGACAACCTAGACCGCAAAATATTACCCTTACCTGACAGTCTTTAAATGGTAGACTGACGTTTGCTATCAATGCATTATATTCTCCATTTTTCGACTGTCTTCCATCGTCAGGATGCCCAAATCGCACTCTGACCCTACCATTCCCTTCTCCTGTAGACTGACCTCTCTCTTGGACTGCCTAAAAACATGCAACTAAGGAATCACCTAATATCCAACGAACTTCTTACAGAAAATTCCGCTACTGACCTAACCGAACGTGTCATGATCCTTTATTGAAACTGTTAACCGCCAGACCAAAAACTGATAAACAATACAATACGGTGGCTTTTCTGAATATTGAACAAGCATCTGACAGAGCCTGGCACAATGGACTCCTCGATAAAATTCATACCCTAGATATCCCACGCTTTTACTCTAAATTCCTACGTAATTTGACGTGTGAAAACATCGAATACCTTTTTCCATCCTATTCAACCTCCAGTATTTTTACTTTTGAGATTGTCTCTGTTGTTCAACCTGAAGTTTCCATTTCGCAGCCTCCTGATGGCACTTATTCCTGTGCCGTGCATCGGAACAGTGGAACGGCTTCCCCTTGTATATCAAACAACCTCCGAAACTTCTCTAACTGTTCAAACCGGTGAAGTCTCCGTCATCCCTACAAAAACACCAGGTCCACGTTGACATATATAATTGTGATATGAAGTGTTATGATAATCATAACACTAGTTATATTATCCCCGAATATACACTTGTTCAACTTCAATGCACTACACACTATATTTTTAACCAAATCTCTCATGATTTGACACTTAAACATCTAGAAAGCTAGGTCTAATCTTTGGGTTCTGTGCGATGTGTTGAGTGGAATAGATAATATGGTAATGTTATTTTTTTCTACAAAATTCGTATGCTGCCAGTGAAACATGACTTGAGTGGTTGTCTAAGATTAACAACACTTTTTCGTTTTTAGGATTTCTTTGCATGAATAATAAGTGCTTAAGCATTCAACAAATAATTGTTCAGTAATGCAGCCATTCTGCGAACATTTGGAAGCAGCTCCTATAGGACGATCATTTACCAGAAGAAGTGAATGCCGTCGAAGGGGGTAATTAAACATTGGAAGTATGTATCAGTCGCACTCATTGCACAACCTGCTGTTTTGTTGCGACCTCTTTCCCAGCTTGTCATCGAACCAACCCTTCTTTGACCTTTTGCAGCCAGCATTTTTCCCGGTTCCTGCACAGTAGAGATTCCGGTCTCATCAACATTAAATATGTTTCTGGGTGAAAAGTTGCGTTTATCCATAACTTCTTGCAAGAGTTCGAAGGACCTGTCAGTTTCTACTCCATTGAAGGCCGTAACCCTGTTTAAACTTGTAGCCTACACTTTTCATACAGAAATATTATTTCGATTTAGAAATGCTATAAGCCAATGGCGACCTGGAATTCTTGCTCTGCATTAAAATTGTACTCTATGCCATGTTTTTCGGAATATTCATATGCCATGCGCCTCACTTCGTTCCCAGTACATTCATAAGATATAGATACTAGATATTTTGCTTGGGTTGACATTTCTACTTGTTGTTCACTGGCAAAAATAGCTTTCTGCCCATATTAGGAGTAGCAAAACTGTTCTTTTTCAATCTTCTTTCCAAAGTTGAAAATTGAATTCAGTATTGTTTAGCCGCAGTTTGAATGGAAACGTCATTTTCATGCAACCGTTTTGTAGCATTTAGTGCTTCATCTGATCAGTATCATTTACGAGAATACGTTGCTTCGGCATCTGTGATAAATAAAAACCCACTAAAACTAGTATTGTGGGTACGCAGCAATGCCGGTCACCTGATCGGCATTGCTCCCATGTTCATGTATATGTTTATAAATAGTTTACGTGGCTAGAATATTAATTTACAGTATAATTCAAAGCCTACAATAGTTAAAAATTTATATTCCTATAGATAAACTAGGTACACGTTTAGAAAATAGTATATGGTAGTACTTACTGCTTATTTTCAATGTTTACGAATTTAGAAAGTACTGAACGAAAACAACACGGCGACTATTAGGTCGAAATGCTTGTT
Source organism: Vesta saturnalis (assembly GCA_036346205.1). Taxonomy (NCBI): domain Eukaryota; kingdom Metazoa; phylum Arthropoda; class Insecta; order Coleoptera; family Lampyridae; genus Vesta; species Vesta saturnalis. Next base: position 3,017,459 of record JARFJB010001119.1, on the reverse strand, counting down.
CTATACTAAATCACTTGATCCCACTTGTAAACAGGATATTAAAGCATACTGCTTCTGGGAAGCAGTACGTTGACAGAAACAAATTATATATGGTCCAAAATTTTATTTATTTTTTACGAATTACGAAAATTACCAAAATTATTGAACGACACCCGGCGAATCTGCAAATAACTGACTTAGTTGGATATAAACCTCAGCCATTGACTCTGTCTACAAACTTCAACCGCGTCTGCTATTTGCTACATATCCGCCATATATATATATATATATATATATATATATATATATATATATATATATATATATATATATATATATATCGTATATATTGTATTGTTACGCTAGAATTTTATGTAAACCCTACATTAAGAAGAGAATGGCTTCCTTACTGCGCTGGCGAAGCAATGCACATTCAAAAGTTTTAAGATTTTTATCGTGTTTGCGATACCGGTGACCCTTGAAATTGTTATGATATACTAAATTATATTGCTAAATTTTTGATAACTATTCTGAAAATTCATTCTCACGGAAGGGTAACCTTAGCAATAATTCTAATTATTAGTAAAACAAACGTAATAATTGGATTTCTAGTAAATTATAACTAATTTAGAAGTTTATTTCAAGTTAAGTAGTGCACTTTGAAATTCTTAAAAGCGTTGATAAGGGCCCTTTTACGTCACAATTAAAATCACCAGCGCAGCAGTGCATCTTTATATATATATATATATATATATATATATATATATATATATATATATATATATATATATATATATATATATATATATATATATAGGGTGTTCCAAAAGAATAGGTAGACAGCTTAACTACAGCTTCCTTAGGTCAAATGGGATCGATTAAACCAAACATTCCTAAGTACAAATGTGCTTCCTGAAGAAGTTCTAACTCTTTAAAGTGATAAAAAATACTTTTAAAATTGGGTATATTTCAAAAATTACATGACGTATCAAGCTGAAAATTGCAACATATCCACTTCGAAGGAAGCTGAATATTCTCAGTTTATGAGATATACCGCATTTTGTAGAGGTCGCTGTCGACAGATTTTTTTTCTGTCGTATTTTTCTTATGATCATCTAAGCGGTTAGCGGATTTTTATTTTGCACTGAAGGATTTGTTCAGTAACCGAAATTACTACCGTGTACAATGAAATTTGCTTTTAGAATGAACGCATTTAACGCATAGTTTATACCTATAAGTAGATATTAATGTAGAACAAAAAAATTTAGGTGTCATTGAAGGACAAATATCACTTGCTGTTTTGTGCGGAAAAAGAAATCGCCCACTTTTGAGATTATCATAACAAGCTTAGTTGGACATCCTATGGAGTGAATTTGAAAATCTAATCTGGGGTTGTACATACTTTTTCTTTTTAAAATTTTAAAATGGCATGGGTTTGAAAGTTTCGAATGCGTTGGTTCCATTTTATATATTCTTATCAGCAATATCATATGATACTTAAACCTTTTGATAAGTGATTGGTTTTGAGCCAGTGCCATAAAAATTAGTAGCGTAGTAGTAGGTACAGGGTACCTATAAGGAATTTGGTATTCTAAATTTAGGGATTTTTCAGTTAATCCTTAGTTAGAGTGATTGTAAGACTACCTTGTGTTTTGAAGGCGTAGATAAAGATTAGTATAGCAGTTTACGCAATGTGTGTTCACTGCACTGCCTCATTTTGGGGATCGAAGATTAAAAACATTTACAAGCAAAGTTGTTTTTCTGTTGAGTTAGATATTATTTGTGTTGTGATACTTTTTCAAAGATTTGAACAGTGTTTTTGAGTATAAACAGTAACCGCTAGACTAAGTGAGTATTGTGTATATAAATCTGCGCGATAGTAAAAGAAACGTATACAGTAATCTTGTATAACTAAATTAAGATTTTGGAACAATGTAAATTAAAATTAAGCACTAAACGCATTCCCGATGCAAATGCGTGCGCGCTAGTGAAGACATAAAACGTATCAAGTGTATAGACAACTAAGAACCTTGCTAACCTAATGGAATGCTGGAATCTTTATTAGCGCCGACAGACCAATGTCAACTTCAGGAGATTAAAATCCCGTGAGTGCGTGATTGTTCATAATTGTAGGGCATCAGAAAATCTAGTTTCATTTAATAGAGTCGATCGTTTAACTTATTCTTTTACTAGAGATGCCGCAGACCTTCCCCATCCATTTTTTTAGAAGGTTTTAGAAAATAGTCAATTCAGGTATTGCAAGTCATTAGTTCATTATAAGATTTTTTTAGGTGTAAATTTACACAAATGGTCACGAGAGGTCAGTGTAACAGTCTTTTGTTACTTTTAGCTACATTGATGAATGTTGCCTTAATATTAGACTTTTTCTAGATAATGTGACTGTTTTAATTTATTTATCGCATGGAATGATAAAGATTACCAATACAGATCTTATTCTCAGTTAATATTTATCGCATTTT